>JASVEL010011625.1:0-117447 GCA_032618575.1 Nicotiana noctiflora | reverse complement strand
TGAAGAAATGACTGAAATTCGTGTTTTTCGGGTCTCTGTGTTCGCATTTGCGAACATGGGTTCGCAATTGCGAACCCCGACCAATTTCTGGAGTTTGAAAAATAAGCTAAGGGTGGGAAGTTCGCATTTGCGACAAAAGGTTCGCATTTGCGAACAAGGCTCTTCGCATTTGCGAAGAAATCTTCGCATTTGCGAAGCCTGGCTGGGCAGGCATCCTTCGCATTTGCGAAGAAAGCTTCGCATTTGCGAAGCATGGCTGGGCAGGCTCCTTCGCATTTGCGATCAGGGGTTCGCATTTGCGAACCCTGCCTTGGTCTGTCACCTTCGCAATTGCGAGAAATTCTTCGCAATTGCGAAGCCAACAACTGGGTGAAAAAAACCAGCAGTTCAAAATTCAGATTTTCATCCAACGGCCTATCAAATCTTTACCCGAGCCCCCCGGGCTCCAAACCAAACATGTACACAACCTCGAAAACACATTATGGACTTGTTCGTGCGATCATATCGCCAATATCACTTCGTTTTAATCAAATCGAGCCTCAAACTCATGATTTTCATACTTTTGATTTTCAAAACTTCTTAACTTGGAACTCGAGGTCCAAAACATCTCAAACGACATCCAAATGTCACCAAACTTTACAGAAATCACATATATAATATTTAAGACTTGTACCGGGCGTCGGAACCAAAATACGAGCCCGATACCAATGTCTATCAATTTATTTCCTTTAATAATTGTATCAAAAACAATTTCACATAAAAATTCATAACTTGGGCTCTAGGCCTCAGGAATTCGACTCCGGACACATGTCCAAGTCCCATATTTTCCTACGGACCTCTCGGGACCATCCAATCTCGGGTCCGGATCCGTTTACCGAAAATGTTGACCGAAGTCAACCATATCAATATTAATATCATTTTTATCCACATTTCTCATAAAATTCATATTTTCTATCACAAAATCTTTCCGGCTACATGCTCGGATCGTGCACGTAAATCGAGGCAACATAGAATGAGGTTTACAAGGCCTCAGGAAGCTCGAAATTATTAATAAAATAAGTGATGACCCTTTGGGTCGTCACAATCTCCACCTATAAAACAACCGTTCGTCCTCGAACGGACAAAAGAAAGAAGTACCTGAGTCAGGAAACAAGTGTGGGTAACGGCTCCGCATATCAGACTCGGACTCCCAGGTCGATGCCTTAGGAGGCTGACCTCTCCACTGAACACGCACAGAAGGATAACTCTTCGACCTCAGCTGTCGAACCTGCCGGTCTAGAATAGCCACCGGCTCTTCCTCGTAGGATAGATCATTGTCCAATTGGACAGTACTGAAGTCTAACACATGTGTGGGATCGCCGTGGTATCTCCGAAGCATAGATACGTGAAAAGCTGGATGCACGGCTGATAAGCTAGGCGGCAAAGCTAATCTGTAAGCCACCCCTCCCACTCTGTCTAGAATCTCAAATGGACCAATATACCTAGGGCTGAGCTTGCCCTTCTTCCCAAACCTCATCACGCCCTTCATAGGCGACACTCGGAGCAATACTCGTTCACCGACCATGAAATCTACATCTCGAACCTTACGATCCGCATAAGTCTTTTGCCTAGACTGAGCTGAACGCAATCTCTCCTGAATAGTCTTGACCTTATCTAAGGCCTCCTGAACTAAGTCTGTACCCAACAACCGAGCTTTTCCCGGTTCAAACCATCCAACTGGTGATCGACATCGCCTACCAATAGTGTTGCCGTAAGTCCTGGTACATCTTCGCGGCGCCTGGATGAATAGAATACCGCGAACTGTGGGCCCCTGCTAAGATCAACTTTCGAATCCCTTTGACATTGGGCACACAAACTCGACCCTGCAATTTCAATACTCCATCATCATCTAGATTCACCTGTGTGGCACCTCTCCGCTGTACTGTATCTCTCAACTCACGCAAATGAGGATCATCAAATTGCCTCTCACGGATACGCTCTAATAAAGAAGGACGAGCGACTGTGCAGGCTAACACCCTGCTAGGTTCAGAAATGTCTAATCTCACGAACCGGTTGGCTAAGGCCTGGACATCTAGAGCTAATGGTCTCTGACTGACTAGAATATAAACAAGACTGCCCATACTGGCTGACTTCCTACTCAAGGCGTCAGCCACCACGTTTGCTTTTTCCCTGATGATATAAAAAGGTAACATCATAATCTTTCTGCAATACCAGCCACCTTCTCGGCCTCAAATTCAACTCTTTTGTTTAAACAAATACTGAAGACTCTTATGATCGATGTATACTTCACATACTACACCATACAAATAATGCCTCCAGATCTTCAATGCGTGAATAATCGCCGCAAATTCTAGATCATGCACTGGGTAATTCTTTTCATGCATCTTCAATTGCCTCGAAGCATAGGCAATAACCTTGCCATCCTGCATTAACACTGCACCAAGCCCAATACGGAAAGCATCACAATAATCAGTATAAGGTCCCGCACTTGTGGGTAAAACCAATACTGGTGCTGTGGTCAAAGTTGTCTTGAGCTTTTGAAAGCTCGTCTCACATTCATCTGACTATTCAAATTGAACACCTTTCTGTGTCAATCTGGTCAGTGGGGTTGCAATAGATGAAAACCCCTCGCCGATAATAACCCGCTAATCCCAAGAAACTCCAAATCTCCGTGGCTGATGTTAGTCTAGGTCAGTCCTTGACTGCCTCAATCTTCTTCGGATCAACCTGAATACCTGCTGCCGTCACAATATGACCCAGGAATGCAACTGAACTTAGCCAAAATTCACACTTCAACATTTTTTTGCATATAGTTGGCTATCTTTCAGAGTCTGCAAAGTCACTCTGAGATGTTGCGCATGCTCCTCATGACTGCAGGAGTATGTCAATATGGAAACAATGAAGACTACAACGAACAAGTCTAAATAAGGCACGAACACACTCATGTGTATGCACATATCCATGACTCTGAAGTCTGGCCATAAGAGTTATTATTAAATTACAACATTGCAAATTAACCCTGTTATCAAATACCTTATTCTACAAATCCCACTTTACTCAGAATGAGGTATGGTGACCTCGTGATTATTTTCCCGAATTAATGCGTCATATTTATCCTTACCCGGTGCTCGTCTCAAAGGCTAAGCTCAACGGTTTCAAAATAGAAATGGCTAATATGAATAGAAACTATACAAGAATTGTCAAATAGTCCTAACGGGCATGACTCTTATTTACGAATGCAATACGAAAATATTAATTTCATAAAAGAAGAATTTTAAACACATAAACTCTTACTACCAGGACCCGGTCCTCATATGATATCCACCGCAGCTTGAAGCTCGGCTCAGAAATATTTCACATTATGCCAAAAATTGGAGGATCTCATCCTCAACTCTGAATCACAGTGCTTGCACATCATATAATCTGAAATTTTTCATTTCATTTCTTTCTTCCTTTCAATAATTGTCCGTCAAAGATAATCATGACACAAAATAAGCCCTCATACTGATAGGGAGCACAATTAACGATTAAAATTAGTTATCCCGAAAATTATATCAAAACCCATTGTAATAAGTAATATAAAGTCACTCTTAGCCTCATGGATATTTTAGTGACTAACACCTAATAATAGGGATGTCTATCCTCATGTAATATCTCAACGTGAGTATTTCCCTAAGTAGGTTTGATGATTACGATGCTCGCTCATGAATGGAGCATGTTAAAAGGACTCGCCTAAATTTCCTTTCAAAAACCAAATTAAATTAAGGGAAAAATTATTCTGTCTATAACAATCTGAATTATACGTGTGATGACCACATTTGGTGTAGTGACCTCCCTCATATCATAAAAATTATATCAATGGTCGGGTCTCCACCTCTAGGATTTTCACCTCCACCTCTAACATCATAACCTCTACATCTGGCTGGCCATGTAGGATAATTATTAACTGCAATGGAGCGTGTAGCCTGAGTGCTTTCCTAAAATTGTATTTCTCCAATATTCCACATTCACGACAATTCCTTTAAGGATCAGTTAACTTATTGCTCATGGCAATATATATTCGGACACAGTCATTGTGACCTGGTACAACCGTTCAGATCGCACATACCACATATTGCAGAGAATCTCGGGGTGACGTCTTCATAACATTTTCTAAAAATAGAGTTTAGAAGATAGCGTTGCATTAGCCGGCTTGCCCTCTTGGTAATCTTGTCACAGACATTGATGGCCAATTTCCTCTTTTGCTATGTTGGCTTACACTGTTGAGCTACCCCGTTTACTCATATACTCTTCGTCATTCTCCGGGGGCGATCCTTACCCCATGAAAAGAACCAACCTTAAATATGTATAAATTATTTGGAGGACATTTCCATACCATATATATATACATTCCAATAACTCATCATATTTGTCCTTCGCAACTCCAACACATCGACCGGACGTCAAGGTCCGTTGAAACCCAACACGATTTATTAGGTGATCTCCTGATATAATTGCGTCTTCCGTTGGGACCATAACTTGTGTGGTAAATACATTATCTTCCCACTACTTATGTGTGCCTTCCGTAGCACAGTAAAATGAACTCCTCGCATTCGACTATTCCCACGTTCTGTAATTCCTCATAAGAACTGTCAAGCACAATCTCGTGGGTTCTCAAAAGATGCACTGCTGAAGGTGGCAGCGAAGACTTTGGTGAAACCTATCTGTCCTCCGTAAAACTTTTGAAGGCATAGTTGATCTATCACCAGTCTGTGCCATTGTTCGGCCGGATAAGCGGTACGTGACTACGCCATTCGTGGGAAGACAAGAGTGGAAATTTAACTTAACACTTTGAAGAACAAATTCGCACGATAAGAAAGAACAAATGAGAGACTCTTTCCTAACTTAATAGACTCTGGAGGACAAGTACAGACGTCTCCGTACCTACCTCTCAAACTCTACTAAGCTTGTTCGTGAGTGGTGAGACCTATGTAACCTAGAGCTCTGATACCAACTTGTCACGACCCGGATTTTTCCCCCAATATCGGGATCGTGATGGCGCCTACTCGTGGTAGCTAGGCAAGCCACTGAATTCGTACGATCTTGTTTCTGACATAATTTTAATTAAATAAATGCGGAATACTTTATCGAAATGAAAATGATAAATCACACTGTAGAAATCATACTGAAATCCTCTACCCAAGACTTGGAGTCACCAACTCACAAACTACTATGGAATACTACACATAAAAGTCTGAAGAAAATATAACATAATTCTGTTCGTCTCGGAATAATGAGACTACAGCTATAAACATAAATAGAGAAAGAGACGCCGGGCCTGCGAACGTCTGCAAGCTACTTCGGTCTCAAATGTAATCAACTCCCACGCAATCTATTCTACTGCTGCTGCTGCTGCTGCTCATAACCTGGACCTGTGCAAAAACGCACGGAAGTGTAGCATCAGCACAACCGACCCCATGTGCTGGGTAAGTGCCTGGCCTATCCCGCGAAGTAGTGACAAGCCTAGGACCAGACACCCACATAAACCTGTGCGGTTGCAATATATATATATATATATGTGTACATAAACATTTATAAGGAAATACTCTGCTCTGCAATAACAGTAACTCACGATATCTAAAATAATCTAATCAACATAATAAATCTGACTTTCATGTCTCAATTCCTCTCTCATTTCATATCTCGTGGTAGGCGTACCACCCGCTCCCAACTATCACAGATAATTATATCTTGTGGTAGGCGTACCACCCGCTCCCAAATATATCAATAATCATATCTTGTGGTAGGCGTACCACCCGCTCCCAAATATTTCAATAATCACATCTTGTGGTAGGCGTACCACCCGCTCCCAATTATATCAATAATCATATCTTGTGGTAGGCGTACCACCCGCTCCCAAATATTTCAATAATCATATCTTGTGGTAGGCGTACCACCCGGCTCCCAAATATTTCAATAATCATATCTTGTGGTAGGCGTACCACCCGCTCCCAAATATATCAATAATCATATTACCACAATTAACAAGAATTAACCAAGTAATAACACAATAAGGAATATCTCAAAGAACTCAACAATTAACAACGGTTAATAAGTTCACAAGGAAAACAAGGTATAATGGAAACACAAGTAATATCAAGTCAAGGAATGGCAAATAGTTGCACGTCATCACCCAAATAAAATATAATGGAAAAACAAGTAATATCAAGTCAAGGAATGGCAAATAGTTGCACGGCATCACCCTTCGTGCTTTTACTCTCATCCTCACATCCATAGTACGGCATGATCCTTCGTACATGGTTCAATAATAGGGCACGGCATGATCCTTCGTGCATAATCAATAATAAACATGGCACGGCATGATCCTTCGTGCATAATCAATAATAAACATGGCACGGCATGATCCTTCGTGCATAATCAATAATAAACATGGCACGGCATGATCCTTCGTGCATAATCAATAATAAACATGGCACGGCATGATCCTTCGTGCATAATCAATAATAAACATGGCACGGCATGATCCTTCGTGCATAATCAATAATAAACATGGCACGACATTAACCTTCGTGCATAAATAAATAAACATGGCACGGCATCACCCTTCGTGCATTATCACTCTTCCTCACCCAAATAACAATCACAGTTAAGGGGCAGAGAAAGAAACAACAATTCATAAATCGTCCCATCAAGGGCAATCAATAATTATCTTCACAACAAGTCCCAACAAGGGAGAACAATAACGATTCACATGTAATATATCTCAAAATATCATTTTTCAACGACTCACGGTCATACTAGACGCCAATGTATGGATGCTCGTCACCACAGCCCATACACCGCACTCGATCACAAAACACATAACACATAATCCTATTCCCTCAAGCTAGGATAGAACAAACACTTACCTCGAGTGCTTATGAACAATTCAATCCGTGGATATGTCTTTTCTTTCAATTTGGCTCCAATTCAACCGTATCTATACACAATTGATTTAATATCATCAATTCTACTCAACAACTAATTCTTAACACCAAATAACACTTTTTCAACATTCTGCCATGAATAGTAAATTTCAACCCGGGCCCACATGGTCGGAATTCGGGGTTAGGACCAAAATCCGGTTACCCATTCCCCCACGAGTTCATGTATATAATTTGTTTCAAAATCGGACCTCAATTCGAGGTCCAATTCCCCAATTTATGAAAAACCTATTTTCTAACCAAAAACAAGAATTTTACCATGAAAACATTTGATTTCTAATGAAAAACATGTTTAATGATGTTAGGAATTGAAAGAATTAAGTAAAAAGTGACTTACAATCGTTTTGGTGAAGAAGAAATCCTTGAAGAGTCGCAATTGGGTGTTTTGGTTTTGTGAAAAAATGAAGAAATGACTGAAATTCGTGTTTTTCAGGTCTCTGTGTTCGCATTTGCGAACATGGGTTCGCAATTGCGAACCCCGACCAATTTCTGGAGTTTGAAAAATAAGCTAAGGGTGGGAAGTTCGCATTTGCGACAAAAGGTTCGCATTTGCGAACAAGGCTCTTCGCATTTGCGAAGAAATCTTCGCATTTGCGAAGCTTGGCTGGGCAGGCATCCTTCGCATTTGCGAAGAAAGCTTCGCATTTGCGAAGCCTGGCTGGGCAGGCATCCTTCGCATTTGCGAAGAAAGCTTCGCATTTGCGAAGCATGGCTGGGCAGGCTCCTTCGCAATTGCGAGAAATTCTTCGCAATTGCGAAGCCAACAGCTGGGTGAAAAAAACCAGCAGTTCAAAATTCAGAATTTAACCAACGGCCTATCAAATCTTTACCCGAGCCCCCGGGCTCCAAACCAAACATGTACACAACCTCAAAAACACATTATGGACTTGTTCGTGCGATCATATCGCCAATATCACTTCGTTTCAATCAAATCAAGCCCCAAACTCATGGTTTTCATAGTTTTGATTTTCAAAACTTCTTAACTTGGAACTCAAGGTCCAAAACATCTCAAACGACATCCAAATGTCACCAAACTTTACGGAAATCACATATATAATATTTAAGACTTGTACCGGGCGTCGGAACCAAAATACGAGCCCGATACCAAGGTCAATTAATTTATTTCCTTTAATAATTACATCAAAAACAATTTCACATAAAAATTCATAACTTGGGCTCTAGGCCTCAGAATTCGACTCGGGACACATGTCCAAGTCCCATATTTTCCTACGGACCTCTCGGGACCATCCAATCTCGGGTCCGGATCCGTTTACCGAAAATGTTGACCGAAGTCAACCATATCAATATTAATATCATTTTTATCCACATTTCTCATAAAATTCATATTTTCTATCACAAAATCTTTCCGGCTACATGCTCGGATCGTGCACGTAAATCGAGGCAACATAGAATGAGGTTTACAAGGCCTCAGGAAGCTCGAAATTATTAATAAAATAAGTGATGACCCTTTGGGTCGTCACATAACTGCTTGATGACTGCGTTCCACCTCATTAAGATTTGGACTTAAAGAACTATCCGAATGTCGGGTAGGAAATGGCATTTCTTTCTAGGTATTTGATGAGCTTGTAGCTTTCACATTTGTTGTAACCCTTTAGGCTTTGCATCTGTTTCATATGACACATTCTAGTACATTTGAAAACTTTGTGCTTTATGCATTGTTTATGGACCATACCCTTTCTTATAAGGGAAAATACCTTAGTACCCCCCTAAACTATGTGACAATTATTACCAACTCTTGAAGGATAATGACTTTATTTATCCTCTTTTGTAGGTGGAGCAATTGAAGAAAGGGAAGATGGAGATTGTGAAGATCTAGACCTTACTTAAGAACTTTGAATTGTTGTCCATGTTTTAGAAATCTTTTGTTATCAACGTTTAAAACTTACTCTAACTCTTGAAATGTTGAAATGTAAAACTTATGTGATATTGGGTTAAAATATTTTTGTTTAAGGAGACAATGTAAATTATGAAGTGTTTTATCTTTTTATTTATGTAAATTTCAGGTTATTATAAATTTGTTTATATCTAAATGTTCATTTACAGGGGGCTTAATTGTCCGTTAGAACCATCCCAATAAGGGTTGCAAACCGTTCCAACAGGTCTGATAAATTTTTCCAAAATGCTCTACAAGAACCGTTCTAATAGGTCTTAAACCCATTCCAATAGGACTTAAAAATTGTTCTAAAATATGCGACAAACCGATACAATAGGTAGTTAAAACCGTTGCAAAAGAAATAAAACCGTTACAGTAGAGTAATGAAACGGTTAGAATATTTGTAAATAAACGTTGCAATAGCTTACATAACCGTTGCAACAACTTATATGGTAACGGTTGCCAACCGTTGTTATAAACTCTATGGCGACGGTTGTTAACCGTCACAACAGGAAGGAAATATTTGTTGCTTCAGACACAGGAACAACCGTTGCTATAGATATACCTCAAGCAACGGTTTTGGTAACCGTTGCAAGAACCGTTACTCTAGATCTACTAGCACGACAGCGTATTAACGGTAACTGAACCGTTACAACAGCTCTATGGCAACGGTTTACCTCTCTGTTGCAACGGTTTTCCAGCTGTGGCAATAGATTTGTTTTCCAGTAGTGGTGGGAGCTGGGTACGCAGGTAGAGTTGAGCACAACATTCCATCCTCAAATGGATGGATCGTCTAAGCGCACTATTCAGATCTTGAAGGATATGTTACATTCCTATGTTATCGATTTCGAAGGTTTATGGGATGAGTTTTTTCCACTTGTAGAGTTTTCCTACAACAATAATTATCACTCGAGTATTCAGATGGCCCCGTATGAGGCGTTGTATGGTAGACAGTGTAGATCCCCTGTGGGATGGTTCGATCTTGGTGAGAATAGATTATTAGGGACTGAGATGGTTCAGGATGCCTTGGAGAGGGTGAAGTTGATCCAGGAGAGGCTTCGCACGGCACAATTGCGCCAGAAGAGTTATGCGAGCCGGAAGGTTTGTGAGGTGTCATATATGGTAGGCAAGAAGGTCTTGTTGAAGGTCTTGCCCATGAAGGGTGTTATGCAGTTCGAGAAGAAAGGGAAGTTGAGTCTTAGGTTCATTGGCCTTTTTGAGATACTCAGGAGGATTGGAAAGGTGGCATATGAGTTAGCCTTGCCACCCAGTTTGTCTAGTGTGCATCTGTTATTCCATGTGTCTATGCTCCGAAAGTATGTTGGGGACCATCCCATGTGTTGGACTTTAGTACAGTGTAGCTGGATGATGATTTTACATATCATGTGGAGCCAGTGACTATTTGAGGTCGACAGGTTCGAAAGTTGAGGTCCAAGGACATAGCTTCAGTGATGGTGCAGTGGATAGTTTGACCAGTGGATGAGGCCACTTAGGACACCGAGCAGGAGATGCGGAGCATATATCCTCACTTGTTTGAGACTCCAGGTATGTTTCTTGACCCGCTAGAGGATGAGTGTTTGTTTTAGTTAGGGAGGATGTGATGACCCGGCCCGTCGTCATGTGATTTATCGCCCAGTTTCCCCATATTGTGTTTCTTCATGTCTCAATATCAGTATTAGAGTCGATCGGGTGTAATTGAATTGATTTTTCTTGAAAATAAGGCACATAGCCTCTTAGAAGGAAGCTTGTTTTAGAAAAATCAACCGGAAGTTGACTATATGGTTAGAGGGCTTGTATGTGAATACCGGTGATTCGGTTAGCTTTGGGGGATGATTTGTGACTTAGGAGTGCGATCGGAATTGAATTTGGAGGTCTGTTCTAGAATTAGGCTTTAATTGGCGAAGTTTGAATTTTTACAGATTCTGGTTGGTATGCCAGATTTTGATCTGAGGGACATAATGGAATTCTGAGAGTTGCAGTAACTTCGTTAGGTGATATTTAATATGTCTGCATATTTTTAGGTCATTCACACGTTGGTTGGTCGGGTTTTTGTTTAATGTGCATTTCAGAAGTTTTAATGAAAATTAGGCTTGAATCCAATGTATTTTATTGGTTTTAGTGTTTTTTTACGTGTTTTGGTGATTGGAACTAGTTTGTATAAGGTTTTTGGATGTATTTGTGCTTTTGGTTGAGATCCTGGGGGACCTCGAGGTGATTTCGAAAGGCTAAACGAAAATTTTTCAGTTTGGCAATAGGTTTGTGTTTAAGGCTCCTGGTATTTCCGTATCTGCGAAAAAAAGGACCGCAAAAGCGGTTCCGCAGATGCGGCTGGCCGATCGCAAAATTGGTCTGGGTAAGGGGCTGGCATATCCGCAAAAGCGGGATAAGGGGCTGGCCATTATTTGTGCCCTTTCGGGATTTTATACTTTCAGTGTTATTCACTTTTATCACCATTGAGTTGGAAGTACTCACTTGACTCCCTGCACCACGTGTGCAGATCTAGGTCATTCTGCTCAGGCAGAGTGATTCTAGTTGAATCAGAGATTCCTTCCGGGAGTATTCAAGGTAGCTGCACGGTGTTCGCAGCCAAGGATTCTCCCATCTATCTTTATCCTTTATTTCTGCATTATTAGTGCTAGACAAACTTGTAGTAGGATGTTATTCTATCATTAGAGGCTCATGGTCGTGACACCGGGTCCTAGTTGGGCTGTTTTCGTATTTTGCCAGATTTTTCCATATTTTTATCAGTATTTCAAACTTTGAATTAAATAGCTTTATCTTTACTTGTTAAGATAATTGGAGAAATTGTGTCGGGTTTGCCTAGTAGTGTGTTGAGCGCCATCATGACTGGGTTGGGGTCGTGGCAATAACTTTCTTGGTGGACTTAAACAAAAGGACATGTTATTGTTTTCAGTTTCAATTTGATGAATTACCATGCATACATGCAATTGCAACTATTGAGAAGAGAAACATCAAGAAGTCCAACTTTTATTCCCACTGGTACTTAAAGGAATCTTGCCTGAAAATATATGAAAGACAAATACATCATGTAGGATATACAGATTCTTGGATTGTACCAAAGAGTGTTAAGTCACAAATTGTTAAACCTCCAGATTTTAAAGTGTTACCAGGTAGAAGGCAAAAGAAAAGGTATATTCCTGCTACCGATTCATCAAAAATAACATTCAAATGTGGTCTTTGATGAAGAATTGGTCGTTATAGAACATCTTGTATATATTCTTTGGCTCTCCATTCATTTTAAAGAAAGCATAGAGAAGAGTAGATATATCCACTTATGTTTATCGACTCTTTTAAGTTTTTGCTACAAATTGGTTACATTTGGAGTATTCTTATTTGAGAAGATGTCTGAATTTTCAAAAATTCTTTCTTCTTAACTTGTTTTTGTTTTCTTTTGACTTTAATGATTAAAAGCTAAGGACATGAATCCGTAAGTTAGACTTGCAATTTCAACACATAATGACAGACTGTCCTTAAAATTGATTTCAAAGATTAGAAGTTAACTTACAGTTTCAAGTTTAAAACTTAAGGATTGTATGTCCTTAACTTTGAGTTTTAAGTTCAAAAGTTAAGGACAACAGTCCTTAAGTTTGACTTGTTGGTTAAAATGTTATGGACAATAAGTCCTTAACTTATAGTTCAACGTTAAAAACTTAAGGACTCATGTCCTTAATTTTGATTTCAAAGATTAAAAGATAAGGACAGTAAGTGTTTAACTTATAATTTCATGTTTAAAACTTAAGAACTGTCTGTCCTCAACTTTGAGTTTTAAGTTCAAAAGTTAAGGACAACAGACCTTAAGTTTGACTTGTTGGTTAAAAAGTTATAGACAGGAAGTCCTTAACTTATAGTTTAATGTTGAAAGCATAAGGACTCATGTCCTTAAATTTGATTTCAAATAAAAATTTAAGGACATGAAGTTCTTAACTTATAGTTTCAAGTTTAAAACTTAAGGACTCTCTCTCCTTAACTTTGAGTTTTATGTTTAAAAGTTAAGGACAATGGTCCTTAAGTTTGACTTGTTGGTTAAAAAGTTATAGACATGAAGTCCTTAACTTTGAGTTTTAAGTTAGTTAAGGACAATAGTTCTTAAGTTTGACTTGTTGGTTAATAAGTTATGAACATGAAGTCTTTAAGTTAGAATTACGTTCGAAAGATAAGGATAGGCAGTCCTTAAGTTTGAATTCAAAGTTCAAAGGTTAAGGACATGAGTCCTTAAGTTTTAAATACATGTTCAAAAATTAAGGACAACCAATACTTAAGTTTGACTTACACATTCAAAAGTTTAGGACATTTGATCATTAAAGATTGAGTTTGAAGTTCACTTACATTAGTCATGAACTAATACTAACAAACTCAATGGGCAAATCCACACTTCAGAAAAAACAAAGAAAATAATGACATGATGCATTCATATAACTTCTGAAATTTTAATTTTGCATAGCTCTGACATAAAATTACACTATGCCAACAAAATATAAGTGCCTTTTTAGGAATTCATAGAATATTTCAGAAGTTTTTTAAACTTTCAGAATTCACATGTATCTTTTATAGTAATTTTTTACAAAAGATCATCCACAACTTTCTTTAAAACTAAACTACAAATCCATTGGATAGCAAGTTTCATTTTCACTCTCATAATCATCGCCAACATTTTGCGGTGGAGTATCATAACCAGAATTTCTTTTCCATTCACCATGTACCCAGTGATTTGCAGCAATTTCTTTTTAAAGTCTTTTATGTCTTCGGGTTTGAATTGCTCCACATCCTTTCCAATGATAAGCAACGCAACATATTTGACTAGGAATACACCACAATCAGTCCTAATAGAAATGTAAGATATGCAGTGAACTAAACAATAAATCTAAAGTACATACAAAAAATATAAGAAATAACAACACATACGATCCAATTTGATGTGGTTATCTTTGCCATTGAATATCAAATTTGTTGAAGACACTACCAAAAGACTTGTGATATTTGTCAAACTGTGCGAACTTTAGCAAGTGGGGGATCATGTGTGCATATATTTCCATGTGATTCAATCCTTCCTCATATGGCACATTGTATATGGAATCGTATACATCAATCTTTTTCTGATTCAAGTCCAATACCCCCAGAAGAAAGTGTGTCACATCATTATCATCTTCAGAAGGAAGACGACATGGAAAAAAGATTTTGTCAACTTCTGTCCAAGCAATTCCATGTCTACGGTTGTCCCCTACACATATGTGTCAGAAACAACTGATTGTCACCAGCACACCAAAAGTCATCACTAGCATCTTCACTGAAATCTTTATACACAAGCACCATATAGTTATCAAATATAGTATCAGCAATTGTGCAACGAAAAGGAAGATCGCGAGGCGGTAGCATTCCTTCTTTCTCAGATAATATAGGGCAATGTCAATATGCTTCATAAAAAGGTAAAAAATAAAACAAATCCATTAGTCATAAAATAATTAAAAAAGATAAATTAAGAAAAATAAAAATAAATGCCCTGTGAATTATCTAACCTTATCATCAAGTACAAACTGCTATCTGAAAACTCAAGGAAGAACATTTTGCTACTGAGTTTTTATGATACAATTTGTTGGGATTTTTCCTCACACCATTATTATCAGCATATACATTATTTTGTCCCCTGATAATTTTGAAAATATGAAATTTAAAAGTTAGTCCTGAACTTAGCCTTTCATTATGAATTAAGGACATGCAGTCCTTAAATTTGAATTAGAAGTTCAAAAGGAAAGGATAATTGGTCCCAAAGTTTGAGGTTCAAGTTCAAAACTTAAGCATTGTCTATCCTTAGTATCAAGTTTAAACGTTAAGGACATGAGGTCCTTAACTTATAGTTTCAAGTTCAGAATTTAAGGACTGTTTGTCCTTAACTTTGAATTCCAAAATCAAAAGTTATGGACAGTTAAGTTGGTCCTAAAGTTCAAAAGCAAAGGACACTTGGTCCTAAAGTTCAAAGGCAAAGGACATTAAATTTGAAAAGTTAAGGACAATAGGTCTTAAACGTTAAATTTGTAGTTCAAAAGTCAAGTTTAAAAGTTAAGGAGAATTAGTCCTTAACTTTGAATTCCAAATTCAAAAGTAAAGGAGAATTAGTCCTTAACATAGTGTTACAAGTTAAAGAGGTAACAATAGGCATGTCTTAACTTATTGTTTCAAGTTCAAAAGTGTGCGGACACTAGGTCCTCAACTTCAAGTTTAAAGTTAAAAAGTTGAGGACATGAAGTCCTTAACGTATAGTTTGAAGTTGAAATGTAAAGGACACTTGGTACTGAGATTCAACTTCCAAGTTTCAAAGTTATGGATAATTAGTCCTTAACTTCAAGTTTTAAGTTCAAAAGTTAAGGACACTCAGTACTTAACTTTGAGTTCCAACTTCAAAAGTTAATGTCGTTTGATCTTATCTTTAATGAACACAGTTAACTAAAAATTCAGAAACACAACAAGCTTATGAATTTATACAACTACTTTTATGAAATATCCTTACATAATCAAATATATTGAATCAATCACAAATACATTACACATTTCAACACCAAAAATTTCCGAATAACAGCATCAAAAAAATATGTCTTGTCCGACATGGAATCAACTTATAATGATCATTTTTGTAGTTTCACACATACTTTACATGGCATTGAACATAATTACACATATAGAAAAACAAAAATACATTTAAAAAAAATATTACCAGTAGATCGATCGATTTAGAGATGATAACACAGAAGTTGAAGAACGAGAAAGATTAATCGAAAATCCTTTGCATGTGAGGATGATAGAGTAGCAGAGAACACACGAAAAGCCCCTCTCTCAAATATCCGTAATTTCCCTCTTATGAATGAAAAACAATGGTTTTGGGCCTTTTGGCATAAGAATGAAAGGTAAAACATTTTTTTCTTTATTAGGGGTGGCTATTTTTGCTGAGCATTATAATTAGTAGAAAAAAATAAAAGACACATTTCATTAGTGGCTATTACACACTATTTTTACATTCTTCTTCCACTGAAGCTTATCGCAACCATGGTAGATAATTTTGGAAATTCTTTGAAGGCATTATCTCTGTTCACTTTTACTTGTTAATTATACAAAAAATAAATTTATTTTTGTATGTATATGTGTGCGTGTGTAATCTCCATAATCATCAAGTCATCTTATTGCAAACATACTACTCCATATTTATATTACTTAATCAATACCAAATTAGCATTTTTTAAATATATTCCTATTCGTAATCTCACTTCGCACGTGATTCAATTAAATGAACTAACCACTTGTTAAGTTTTTATTTCGCAAGCTTGGTGGACAAGGTCACGTGACAATTTGATTAATTAGTTGTGCATGTGATTTTCCTTTTCATTTGTAGCACCGTACATATTACTCCATGTGCTGTTTCATTTTTTGTGACAGCAGTGTGAACGCAATGTTGAAATATAGCTTTTAACATCCACATTATTATGCAATTAATGACAGATCTACAATTTTCTATTATTTGAATATTCCAACTGTGAAAGGGTATCCTAGAACGAGGCATTGTCAGGCCTTACCCCTACGTTGAAGGACATAGAGACTATTTCTAATTGACCATCGGCTCAGGAAAAAAAAAATAAAAATAAAAGTAAAAATAAAAAGTAAAAATATGAGAGCATTAGTAACTCTATGAAAAATCACATAGATAATTATCAAAATATAAACCATAAATCATAAATAAAATGGAATGCAATAATCTCAAAACATAAAGTAATACACAAATCATCTACAGAGGGCTAACCCCCAGACCGGAAAAGACGCGTGAAAGATACTAGGGGCCCCTATCTGATAACCCTGATACTAGACCTCCAGATTCTCCTATCAAGGGTCATGACCTCCGAAATCCGCATTCTAGCAATGTCCTCCCTCATTACCTCTTCCCAATACCTATTGGGCCTCCCTCTCCCTCGACTCATACCAACCATTGCCAGCCCCTCACAACACCTCACCAGGGCATCGAGGCTCCTCCTCCACACATGCCTGAACCACCTAAGGCTCGTTTTTTGCATCTTCTCATCCAACGGGGCCATCCCTACCTTTTCTCGAATAACTTTATTCCTAATCTTATCCAACCTGGTGAGCCCGCGCATCCACCTGATCGTCCTCATCTCCGCAACCATCATTCTGCGATCATGAGAATTTTTCACCGGCCAGCACTCTGCCCCATACATCATGGCAGGTCAAACCAAAGTTCTATAAAACTTCCCCTTAAGTTTCTGTGGCACTTTTTTATCACACAAGACTCCTGATGCAAGCCTCTATTTCGACCACCTCACCCCTATGCGGTGGGTGACATCCCCGTCAATCTCTCTGTCCCCCTAAATCACCGATCCAAGATTCGAAAACTGTCCCTCTTGGCGATGACCTGAGATCCAAGCTTCACGTTCCTGCCCACCTTGCTCGGCTCGACACTGAACTTGTACTCTAGGTATTCTATCTTAGACCTGCTTAGTTTGAGACCCTTAGACTCAAGAATTTGTCTCCAGACCTCCAACCTCTCGTTAACACTGACCCTCGTCTCGTGTGTCTAGACTATGTCATCTGCAAATAGCATGGCACATCCCCTTTAATATGGCGTGTTAGAGAATGCATCACCAAAGCAAATAAGAGAGGGCTAAGCGCAGATCCTTGATGAAGCACCATAACCATCGAGAAATGGTCTGAGTCACCACCTAGTTTTAGCACTATCGTACATGTCCTTGATCATTCCGATATAGGCTTCTGGCACACTATTCGCCTCCAGGCACCTCCATAGCACCTCCCTTGGGACCTTGTCGTACGCCTTCTCCAAGATGATAAGCACCATGTGCGGGTCCTTCTTATTATCCCTAAATGGTTCCACCAATCTCCTGACAAGGTGAATAGCTTCTATAATAGAGCGGACCGATATGAAACCAAACTGATTAACGGATATGCATTGCTCATTATGTGTTTGTCCTAATTTTCTTGCCATATTTACTCTTCCTATTCTTTGAAGAAAAGAGCAATATATTTAACATATTTGGGTTTTCCTTCTTTTATAGTAAATTATATATCTCTCATATTTTGCTAGTCCCTTTTCTTGGAGGAAAATGACTGAACTTCCATAAATTGAGGATACTTCATTCTCATTAAGTAATATCCACAATGTAGCCATATGGGGTTTGAGAGTCTTGTTTAGGGAAATGACTTTTCTGGACAAGTTTTAGTGTGACACTTGTATATGTCTTTTCGTAAAGTTATTTTCTAGATATTTTATACTCTTTTATAAAGTGGATTGCTCATCTCTATTCGTAGATGTAGGTCAATTTACCGAACCAAGTCAAATATTTGTGTCTCTTTAGATATATTTCTCTTTTGTTATCTGATTTATCGTCGTTCAAAGTTTACTTTACTAGCTTCCGCATGACACCTGATTATTTTGATCATAAAATTTGCTTCATCGAGGTTACTTGAAATCCAAGTATCTCAAACAATTCGAAAACATTGTTATATAAATTAGAGGAAAATTGTGTGAGATGACATGTTTTATTGGGAGAGGAATTCTTAAAACTTTTCTACTTGATTTTTTCACCACAAAAGAACCCTTTTTATAATCGAACGACTTAACGTTTAATATGAGTTAAGATTTAGGTAACTATTTGTTTTCTCAAAAAGCCAAAGGTCAAATGTCTCCTAATTTCTTCAAAGGTTAAGACGTCTTTTCAATAAAATAAAGAATCAAAAGAACATGATCTTTCAATAGAACAACCATATGTTGTTGTACACAGCGTGTCATGACCCAAAATCCAACTAGTCGTGATGGAACCTAACCCAACCGGCTAGGTAAGCTAGTTATCAGTTATCCAGTTCCAGTGAAATTTAATAAGACAATTAAGTAAAATCAAATATTTGAATCTTATATATTTCACAAGGACTGTTTGTACAAATCATAAGCTTCTAAGATTAGAATTTGCAAAGCTAGAATGGAATAAATTCATCATCTGTTCGAAATATACATAAAAAAAATTTCTAATAAATAAAGCCTAATATGAACAAGAGGCAGCTACAACCGGAGTACATCTACGTCTTCAATTCCCGCTTCCGTCGACCACAGCACATCAGCATCTAACATGTTCATGCAAGGTGCCGAAGTGTACGTATGAGTACAACCGACCTCATGTACTAAATAAGTAACAAACCTAACCTTAGGTTGAAAGTAGTGACGAGCTGGGACATAGGTCGGAGTCCGACACTGATAACCAATAACATTTCATAACAACATAATGAAAGTAACAAAAGAAATTACTTAGAGATAAAATGCTCAGCTCGTTCACAATTCCACTAATAGGTCTGCTTTTCAAGTAGATCAATGAAAATCCAGATCTTTTACTGAAATCACCAAATTAAAAACTGAGATTTTTTCCAAAAAGCTTTCAACAGGTTAATGTTTTATTTTTAAATGGCATGAGGAAAATAAACCTCTATGCCTATATCTCAACATATGTGAGAAACCAAAAATGATGTGATACCATACAACATAAGGAAAGTCCATCTCTATGCTTTTATATCATGTGTGCAAGTCAATGTAATGTATCTCAGAGATGAACTCATGTTCTCACACTATCATAGTACTCAATCTCTTTGTCTCACACTTTTCACTCATCATGCTCAATCACTCGATATGCTCAGTCTCTCAGTACTGTATATGGCCAATCCATCCTAGGGAAAATCCATCCCAAATATATGCATAGCAACTATCAATTTGTCACTCAGTACTGTATAAGGCCAATCCATCTAAGGAAATATCCATTTTGAAATATAAATGCTTTGGGAAAGATTCATGTCTAGGGAAGATCCATCCCTTAATGTAAATAAACCACACTCACTGGGGGTACACGCAGACTCCAAAGGGGATCCTTCAGCCCAAGTGATGTATCAAGCCAATCATGGTATAAATTAATAATGAATATTGCGGTGTGCAGCCCGATCCTATATATACACATAACAATCACAACTCAAGCCCTCGAACTTACTTAGTCATCAATCTCTCCAGTCTCCCAGGCTCACAGTGCTATGAAACTATCCCAAAATGATAATATGATGTGTTAATAAATAGCAAGAGAGACTGAGATATGATATGAAATGAATGAACATGACTAAGTATGAGTTTGCAATTTAAACAAATAATTCAACAGCAATATGACCTCAACGGGTCACAACAAAATAAGCATGTACCCTATGCATAGTTTCTAACATGGATCACAGCTCAATAACTATAGTATATTGATATTTCATGGTTACAGATAGGAGCAGGTAACAACATGGTATCATAAGAATAATAGAGTCACATATCACATAGTGCACGCCACACACCCATCACCTAGCATATGCGTTATCTCAACACCAAACACATAATTTGGGATTTTATACCCTCAACACAAAGTTTAGAAGTGATAAGTTGGTAAAATACCAACTTATCTTGCCTTTAAATGGCGACATTTGCTATGTATGAAGTGATAAAATCATGTACTTAATGTTATTTACTTCTATTCTATAGGATTGAATGTGATTTAGAAGTAATGGTGATGAAACCAAGTGAAAACAAGACAAAAATGAGCTAAAATGGACAAATAATCTGCCCAGGTGAAATACTCTTCGCGAACGCAATGTTCAATGGCGCGAACGCGATGAAGGATAAAAAGGATCTTCGCGAACGCGACAGAGTTAAACGCGAACGCGATGTTCAACTTCAGGAACCTTCGCGAACGCGAAGGCATGTACGCGAACGCGTTGACCAAAATCTCCTATTCACGGCGAACGCGAAGGTAGGCACGCGGACGCAATGAACAAATCTGGCGTGAAGACTGGGCAGTTCTGTAATTTTACATTTTCTACCCCAAATCAATTATATACTCTCCCAAAACAGATATCTGAGGGGCATCTTCATCTTTTAGGATCTTTGGCTTATTTTCAGTAGAGAGAACATTTTTGGAAGCTAGGGTTTTGCACACACACTTGGGTCTTGAAGATTGAAACTTTTGGTTAAGAATTCCTTACCCATTTATGTTTATTTCTTCATTTCCTTGCTTTGTATTGAATATTTAAGTGTGTAGTATTTATTTCCAACACTTGAATCTTGTTTATGAGAATATTCATGTTTAAAGTGTGGATTAAATAACTTGTTGTACTTATGTATTTGTTAGATGATCTTGTTATTTGAATCTTAGATTGAATATATTGAAATTATTGTTGTGGGTTGTTTATTTGATTTTGATCTTAATTATTTTACTTCTCGGCCAACAGTGAAATATTATTTACGAACATTGAATTAAACTTGACAGAGGAAATTCTTGGTTGCATATAAAATCAAATAGAACAAGATTTTAATCCCGGGCATCGGGTGGAGAATTTGCAATTAAGATAGACATATACTTAGTTGGCTTGTTTGGTTGAAGCATAAGAGTGGTAAATGCATTCTTGTTAATATGAATACCATAGACATATAGGTATTGATTTAACTTGGATAGATTCATAAGAACTCGAAAGATTCTTATGAATATTATTAACCTTATAATCAACAATTCGAATAGTTCAATAAATCAATTATGAGTATGAAAAGAAGCATGATTACTAGCAATTTCATGACCACTTCAGTGTAATTCCCGAAGCAATCATACGTGTAGCCATTGATTATTTTACTTGCTTTCTAGTTTAGTTTATATTTTCGCATTTAAGTTTAAATACTTTTTCAATAACCATTCTTAGTGTTTGGCGTTGCATAATTAGCAATAAATTTCTTATATACCTAATCGCCTACATATTGTTCTCTATGGGATTCGACCCCTACTCTTAGTTGGGTAAATTATATTGATGCGACTGTATCTATTGCTTTTTAGCAGTCGATTTGGACGTCACCAAAAATGGCGCCGTTGCCGGGGAACAATTTGGCGTAACTTAGGTTGTTTGAAAAGTAAGCTAAAATGCTTTGATCCAAACTTGTGAATATTTGTGTAATTAATTTTTCTTGCTTATTTTCTTAATTTTTAAAAATGGCATCATATAACAACAATTGGTCAGATGGTAGTTGTTCATACTTTGATGATCCTTGTCCTTATTACGGAGGACCACATTCGTGGCAAAATTGTTAAGTGGGAGTATTTGTGATAAGTGTGGTAGCCAAAATAGTCATTGGGATTATTGTGCTTATTTGTCTTTCCCTTCCCCAAGCCCCTACTATGATGAATCTACTTGTTTTGATGAAAATTATAGGGCCAAGGAAGTAGATGATATGGAAAGTAAAGCTCTTATTATAGATATGATAAGGCAAACAGTTGAGCAACAAGATGAAATTCGACAGGCTATACAAAGAATTAGTGCAACAATCATGATAATGAAAGACGAAGCGGAGGAGGTGACTAAAGAGAGCGAGTTCTCATCAGAAGATAAATTGGAAGAAGCAGAAATAGTAAGCCTATCTTGGCTAGAGGAACAAGCTCAATTGATAAAATTACATGACTTTTTACGTGATGGTCTTTCAAATATGATAGAGCAACTAATAGAAGCAAAAACTGAGCTCCAGCAAGAGATAAACCAATTTGTCTCAGATATCCATGTCTTGTATGCTCAAATGAATAAAAAGGTTGAGGTGTTTGATGCCCTACAACCAATTTTTGTGGATACTAGCCAGCTTGTGGAGCTGAAAGAGGAATTTTAGCTATTTGACCAAAATTTTGTTAATGATGATGACAAAAATATGGAATTAGAGTCAATCGGTGTAAATGTGAATGTGGTTGAGATTGACTCTTGTTCGGGGGAAAATGAGGATGTCAAGGTCAAAGTGCAATTGGAAAGTGAAGGTTTGAAATCACATTCCTGGCATTTATCAACGTTGGAATTATGTGGTGATACGGGAGTTGAACTACACGAGTCAATGGAGGATTGCGAGGAAGAAAAATTCATGCCTTACATTTTACAATTTGAAGAGACAAGAAATCAAAATGACATTCCTTACTTGAAAGCCAAGAAGTGCAAAATGAAGATTTTAAGCATTGGCTTGAGCATCAAATTACCACCCCCGTTGCTCGTGGTCACAAGCTTGATTCCAAGCTAGGTGCCCAATTTATATCCTCCAAGTGGCGAGAAAAGTGGTAATGTTGTTTGCGTCGTGCCACGACGTTAAATGCGGCGATTGGTGGGAGGCAACCCATCGTTTTTCAAAAAATTTCATCGTTTTTTGAATTTTCTTTTTTTAGAATAGCTTAGAATATTATTTGTTACTAATCTGCCAAGTTTCAGATTTTTTGGAGTTGATTTGAGTAGGTCGGGTTGTTCCGGAGAGCAAAAACCAGTAGCTGCCAGCACTGTGCAAGTGCAGAAAACTTTTCTTCAGCGCGTTCGCGTGATACAAATGCATTCGCAAAGCTTCAGAGTTTTCAACTCATCGCGTTCGCGTGTCACCATGTCGTGTTCGCGTGGCCAAAAGAAAATTACTCAACGCGTTCGTGTGAGAATATGTCGCGTTCGCGACACCTGTAGAAAAATACCCTCCGCGTTCGCGTAGCCACGTCGCGAACGCGTAGGGTCAGGTTGGTAAAAAGAAACCTACACTACTGGAATTGGATGTTCCCCAAATTTTTGCCCAAAAATAACAACTCCTAACCCTAACTCCTTTTCGGCCATAATTAATTTGAAGTGTAAATTAGCTAGATTCTTCTTGCAATCATCTCTATTGCTAAGGTATGTAATCTTCACTCTCCTCTAAACTAAATTTTTATTCTTTCCCTCTGTTTCTTTGGTATAAAATCTGAGAATAGCCACCATTGTAGTGTTTTTTTTTTTTTTGGGTTCAAGTTTTTCAAGCTTAAGTTGCAAATTGGTGCTTGAAAACTTATGTTGCTTGCTGGGTGAGGTTGGTTGAGTGTGAGTGTTTAATTGTGTGAATATTTTGGGTAAAAATTAGCACCCAAAGCTGTTAAATGTGCACAAACCACTAAGGGACACAGTGTGCTTGAAAAAATTCCTCAATGAAACTTAAAATTTCTAGGCGAAGAAGAAGCCTTTGCGTACGCGAAGCTCCCAACGCGAACGCGTGAGCAGGTGAAATTAACCCATCGCGAACACGGTCGTACCTTCGTGAACGCGAAGGTCTGCAAGTTCTGAAATTTTTTTTACTCTTCGCGACGCGTCTGGCTGATCGCGAACGTGAAGAGAAAATAATTGGGAGTCCCAAAACTGGCAAAAACAGTAGCTTTGCACAGCTCTATCCGGGACCTTTACCGCCCATTTCTTTAGCTTAAATACTTCCTAATACATTGTTTTAAGTGTTCATATGAGCGTTTAACATTGTTGGTCGATTTTGTAGGCATTTTGGACTTAAAATGGAATCAGAACATCAAGAAATGGCACAGAAACATGTGTTCGGACAGGGACAGGAGGAAGATTATGACCATGACTGGTTTCTATGTGCAGCATGCGAGTGAAAATACGATGAACTGCCGTCGAAAACGATTGTTCGAGAAAGAGGAATAAATTTGGAAAAGGTGGAGGAGAAAATTCCCGAGTTCTATGCACGCTTTATGAAGAGCGGCTGGATGTGTTTTGCTGAGCCGCCTATCAATGCCAACCACACGGTTGTTTTGGAATTCTATGCAAATGTCACACGAACTGATTTCCAGGGTGTGTTGGTAACTACTGTGCGGGGTGTGCAAGTTCCTTTCAACTCTCAAGTGATCAATGCTGTTTATGACCTCCACAATGTTGACAATGAGGTTTACAAAGAGAGAGCAAGAGCAGGGGGCAACCAGTGGCTAATAGACAGGCTGCACGGCGGAGTCACTCCAAAGTGGCTAACATTGCTGAAGAGGGTGGACTCTCATGATTTTACAGCGGAAGCAAAAACATGGCTTTCCATCATTTGTTCTAGAGTGTCACCTTCCACAAATGACACTGATGTAATAATGGATAGAGCTCTCATGATTGCTGCTCTCATTGAGGGATTGCCTGTGAATGTGGGGGAGCATATTGTTCGAGAAATTGAAGAAGCTGCTAATGGTAGGTCTAAGAGTCTATTCTTTCCCTCTTTGATCACCAGGTTGTGTTATGATGCAGGGGTACTTAAACGCCCCAATGATGTCGAGAAGGGCCCCGGTAAGCCAATGATCCATCCTTTACTAAAATGGGGGCCAAGCGACAAGCAGAAAAAGAGGCGCATTGATGTAGCCTCCCCTTCATTCGGACAATTCACGGAGATCACCACTGACCCTGCTGGATCCTTTAACCCTGTGGGACTCCTCCAGTCTGGACCACACACTATGAGACATCTGTCTAGCCAGATCTATGGGGTTGATGCACATGTTAGGCAGCTGATAGCTAGCCTTCCCACTGGCCCATCTGGGGCAAGCACATCTGGGACCAGCACCTCTGCAGGAGCTAAAGCCCCACCAACCCTAGAAGATATGGCCAAGAATCAAAAAGATATGACAACCCAGATGGAGGTCATTAACACCAGGCTGGAAAACATGAGCCGCAGGCAGGGAAAGATAGAAAAGCGGCAAAGGAAATTCAATGAGCATAAGAAGAAGAAGAGCAAGCGGCTTTCTAAGATAATGCAGAAGCTGAGCACACTTTGTGATTCACAGGACTCGGATGATGATGATGATCATGCAGACATGGATCTTAAATTTCCCACCACATCCAGTTCTGATTGATGCAGTATTCAGGGAGCACTTTCCACCATCTTTTACTATATCATGTTTAGTTGCATTGGGGACAATGCAATATCTATTGTTGGGGGTAGCTTCTTGTAGAACTGCTATAGTTATTTTTCTTCTTTATGGATATTTGGGATTAGTACTATATTTTTTTTTATTTTGTCATGTGTGGTATTAGTATAATGAAAGTATTATGTTTAGTACGTGGTTTTCATTAGTTTCTTCATGTTTTTGTTGTTTATTTTCTTTATTTATTTTATTTTATTTTTATATTTGATATTAATGGTGATATTCTTGGTTTTCTTTATACCACGATTCTATTTCCAAGGATGCAAAATTTATTTTTTCTTTTCTTGAACCGGGTAATTATAGAAATAAAGTATAGGGAGTTAGTTTTGTGGTTAGATTTAGTTTTTGTTAATTTGAGTAAATAAATGGTTTGAGTTGGGATTTGTGCCCATTTATAAAAATGTGACTTGCTTGGTACCAATATATTTTAAACCTTGGCATATGAATATTTGGTTGGTGAAAAAGATAATAATTGAAGTAAGAAAATGTCATGACCTTTTAGATTCAATTTTTGGCTCTTTAATTCACTAAATAGCTTCTTGTATGCTATATAACCTTCTTAAGTCATTTGTGTTAATTGGATTGTGGATTTGTATTCCATTTGAGTTTTCATGTGCCGGTGTGGTGAGATTTATTTGTACGTTCTTTTGTAGTACTTATGGTCTAGAACTTGCCCGGAATGTGTTTTGAGGCGAAATTATAGACTAACTTAGTTTAAAAAAATGATATTAGGCTTTCCTTGGATCGCTAGTATATTTTATATTTCCTACCCTTAAATATTTTCCCTAGTCAACCAATTTTGAGCATTTAACCGTATTCTTTGGCAGCCATGTTACATACTTAAACCATTTGTTCCTAAACGTTATATCTTTTGGAACCCTACTTCCCTAAAGTACCTTGAAAGTGTTTATGTAGGCTAAAAGCATAAGTTTGGGGGTGAAAGTTGGGAAAGTTGTGATATGGAATTGATTTGAGAAGGTGAAAGGTATGTAAAAGAATTGGTGAATTGGATTGTAAAAAGAAAAATGTATATATATGTATATATTCATATATATATATATATATATATATATATATATATATATATATATATATATATATATATATATATATATATATATATATATATATATATATATAATATGTTGATAAAAGTTGTAAATAAAGGACTAGATGTGGATTGAAAAGTGAAACAAGGGTGGAAAATATCTTTGAAGGAAGTGGCTTTAATTTTGATATTGTAGTGCTTTGGGAGGTTCTAAGTCACTTTAACCAAAATTTTGTCTTACCTTAACCAAATACCTAAACTACAACCTTTTAAGTCCTAATTGATTTTGAATCAAGTTGTCTACATTAGTGGAGGAATACATAAAGGGCAAGCCTATGGTACTACTTGTATGCATTTGAACATCTTTTTGAGAGTGAGTTAATTCTTTCCATTTGATATCCCAATTTTGATTTAAGTTGAGATTTATGAGAGTGGGATCCTCTCTTGAAGGTAAGGGCACATGAAAATTTAGTTGTGAATCTAATCTCATTTTCAATTGATAAGAATGATCAAAGAAAGTTGATTGTGATACAGAGAAAATTTTTGAAGCTTTAGTGTCATGACTTGGTTGTTACTTTGATTTGCATTAGTGTTTGAGCACTTGAAGTATAATGAAGTTTATGTGAAGTGCTCAATAATTCATATGCTTTGGAGTAATTGTTGGTACCAATCGAAGTCATGTTTTTGTAATTAAAGTAGACTTTCTTTTTAATTGGCTTGGTGTGTTGAGGATATGAGGTTGATTTAGTCACTTGTGAGGAGATTTTATCGTTTTCATTGCTTGAGGACAAGCAATAGTTCAAGTTTGGGGGTATGATAAGTTGGTAAAATACCAACTTATCTTGCCTTTAAAAGGCTACGTTTGCTATGATTGAAGTGATAAAATCATGTATTTAATGTTATTTACTTCTATTCTACAGGATTGAATGTGATTTAGAAGTAATGGTGATGAAACCAAGTGAATACAAGACAAAAACGAGCTAAAATGGACAAATAATCTGCCCAGGTGAAATACTCTTCGTGAACGCGATGTTCAATGGCGCAAACGCGATGAAGGATAAAAAGGATCTTCCCGAACGCGATAGAGTTAAACGCGAACGCGATGTTCAACTTCAGGAACCTTCATGAACACGAAGGCATGTACGCGAATGCGTTGACCAAAATCTCTTATTCATCGCGGACGCGAAGGTAGGCACGCGGACGCGATGAACAAATCTGGCGTGAAGACTGGGCAGTTCTGTAATTTCACATTTGCCACCCCAAATCAATTATATACTCGCCCAAAACAGATATCTGAGGGGCATCTTCATCTTTTAGGATCTTTGGCTTATTTTCAGTAGAGAGAACATTTTTGGAAGCTAGGGTTTTGCACACACACTTGGGTCTTGAAGATTGAAACTTTTGGTTAAGAATTCCTTACCCATTTATGTTTATTTCTTCATTTCCTTGCTTTGTATTGAATATTTAAGTGTGCAGTATTTATTTCCAACACTTGAATCTTGTTTATGAGAATATTCATGTTTAAAGTGTGGATTAAATAACTTGTTGTGCTTATGTATTTGTTAGATGATCTTGTTATTTGAATCATAGATTGAATATATTGAAATTATTGTTGTGGGTTGTTTATTTGATTTTGATCTTAATTATTTTATTGCTCGGCCAACAGTGAAATATTATTTACGAACCTTGAATTAAACTTGAGAGAGGAAATTCTTGGTTGCATATAAAATCAAATAGAACAAGATTTGAATCCCAGGCATCGGGTGGAAAATTTGCAATTAATATAGACATATACTTAGTTGCCTTGTTTGGTTGAAGCATAAGAGTGGTAAATGCATTCTTGTTAATATTAATACCATAGACATATAGGTATTGATTTAACTTGGATAGATTCATAAGAACTCGAAAGATTCTTATGAATATTATTAACCTTATAATCAACAATCCGAATAGTTCAATAAATCAATTATGAGTATGAAAAGAAGCAAGATGTCACGACCCAAACTGGAGGACCATGACTAGCACCCGACCATACTTGCCGAGCACCAACGTATATTTTATCTAACCTTCTTTATTATCTTTTAGGGCTGACGAGACCGATATAAATGGTAGACATGGATCTTGGACAACCAACAATAAAATATGATTGCGTGAACCTACATAACATGGGATGACCAGACAATCAAGAAACTATATACATATGGTACAAGCTACCACGCTAAAATGAAAGACTATACAACAAAAACCAGCCGACAAGGCATACCAAACAATACATGAGTCGACTCTTATCTATGAGCCTCTAAAGGAACATAAGTGCTGCAACATAGCCGGAACAGGGCCCCGTCATACCCATAATGTCTATAACAAAAATGCATACCAAGACCAAGGCAAATCCGGAGAAGGGATCTCGCCAATCACCGCTGAATTGGACAACCTACTGTGATGGGGGAGCTGCATCTGCCTGTCTATCAGGACCTGCAGCACGACATGCATCGTCCACAAATAAAAGGACGTCGGTACGAATAAAGTACTGAGTATGTAAGGCAGAGAACCATAAATACGAACAGTAATGTAAGCAAGGATAGAGAATATACAACCTGTAACATCTGAGTACCTCTGAGGGCTACTGACATGAAATGCATGATACATATGTATAAATACATAATCTTTTAAAACATACGCCTCTGTGGGCATCATCATCATCATATCGTACCCGGCCGTAATAGGCTCGGTAAAAACATACCCGGCCATTATAAGGCTCGGTAGAATCGTACCCGACCACGTGGAGCTCGGTAAAACCCAACTGATCAGTGGTTGCACAATAGGTGCCTTACACGGCCGACTATAGCGCGGCTCGGTAGATTAAAATAGATACATATATATAATGCATGCTCGACTCATGGAAACACCTTGTAGACCTTTCGGAGTGACATAAGGTCGGTATCCTATGTACACCTTATTAGGACTAACTCTTCACTATGAACCTTATAGGAATCAGGAAGTACCAACAAGATTGATAACATAAGAATAAGAGAAGCAACATCAACATCAATCGTTCCATAAGAGGGGAAATGATGTAAGTAATGCTTAGCTTCTAAGAATAGAGTATCTTTGGAAGCTCGTTCATTACATTATGTACAATCGGAGTCGTGCAAAAGAAGTCAAGGGATAGCCACACATACCTTGTATATACTGCCACAACCTCAATCTATGCAAATATCATGACTCCTTAGTCTACAATAGGAGAAATGACACTATCGTTAACGTTTAAGCGTCGCAGCTATTATGTACCAATCACAACCTATTTTGTGATGAAATGGACAACGACTCCCCTATATATATGACTTCACACCATTCAAAACAATCACCAAACAGCCTAAACAACATCAATAATAAACATATTGAGCCTCCCAAAACAGCCCACACACAACCTAATCACATCATACATATGACGGCCACTATAGTCGTATCAAACGACCCAAAAATATTACGAAGAACTAGCAGACCACAACCCAACATATATATGGAATTTCTCCACACCCTGCCTCCTCCAAAACTCCACAAAACAGTAATAAAAAACGCAGCCTAACAGCAACACAAAACAGTCCACAAAACAGTCCGCTACAAGTGAATAACTTGAACTCACGGCTTCCGATCACCGTCCCGTGAGTTCTTACATGTATATAACGAATTACCATGAATTCACAGCAGAATAAATGTATGAAATATAGCAGTAAACTCACCTTAATTGTTGGATAACTCGAACTTTAACTTGGTTCTTCAAACTCTAGTGTTTTCCCCCAATTTGAACTTGAAAGAGAGGGAAAATCAATTAGGGTTTGTGGATAATTTTTGGGAGGAAGTTTGCAGGGTTTTAGGTCTGGTTATTTGTGAAATATAAAAAGGGATATATTTCAGAAGATAAGCCTTTTAATGGGCTCCTTTTCTGACCCGAAATTTCCTCTTTTGGGCCGACATTTAACCAAGTAGCTGACCCACCTACTTGCACCTAGCAGATTGTGCAGTCTCACGAAAATGTCTATATCTCTCTATTCCAATGTCGTATTGATAAACCGCTTCATGCGTTGGAAACTAGACTCATAGATCTTCAATTTTGTGGGTAGATCACCCCGTAATTCCAAGTATATTAGGAGAAAGACTTAATAATATTTGACCTAAAGTTTAGGTAAAACTATGAACCTAAGTTGCAACAACTTTTGTCGACTTTTGTTTCATAACTCGTTTGACTTCAAGAATTACGATACGGATATTATATGATTCAAATACCTTAAATCATGACCTCCTAAGTATACTAAGCATCTATAGGTTTACCCAAAAGTACGAGTTACAGCATCCTTGATTCGTTTAACTTCTAATACTTGTTAATCACCCTTATGCACCCTTGTATCACTTAAGATTAATCGGATTAACTTCTTATCATCTCAAGGATAATTCCTTCTTGGATTTGTGTTATCTAACTTATGGCATGAACTAACGTGTGTGGATATGGGTTGTAACACCCTCCCCCTTAGGAACATTCGTCCTCGAATGTAAGGGTTTATGGGGAGTCCAAATCATCGTGGATTCCAGCGGAAATTTTTGGTCAATTTTCCCCTATAAAATGGTCACTAGCAAAATTTGCAAGCAGTGAAGCTCAAAGTATGACCACACAAGGCTACACAAAGAATTATGGACATGGACATTATTTACATATCACTACTTTGTATTAAGGAAGAGAGTTCTCAAGTTATTGCTTACCTCATAAAGCCATTTCACCTTTATAATGTATCTTGCGTTCCACCAACATCCTTGTTATCATCATTCTGGAATAGGTAAGGGTATTTAGACTTCATCTCTTCTTCCGCTACCCATGTCATTTCTTTCATATTCTTGTTCCTCTACAATATTTTGACGAAAGCTACATCTTTTGTTCTCAACTTGCGGACTTGTTGATCTAATATGGCCACTGGCACTTCTTCATATGATAGATCCTCTGTAACTTGAACATCTTTGATAGGGACAACTTGAGAAGGGTCTCTAATACATTTCCTCAACGTAGATACATGGAATACCGGGTGGACAAATTCTAATTCGGATGGCAATTCTAACTCATAAGCAACTTGTCTAATTCGTTGAAGAATTTTATACGGACCGATATACCTTGGACTCAGCTTACCTTTCTTCCCAAAACGCATAACACCCTTCATTGGTGAAATCCTCAGGAAAACCCAATCACCAACCTCAAACTCTAGATCACGACGTCGGACATCGGAAGAAGACTTTTGCCAGCTTTGTGCCGTCCTCAATCGTTCCTGTATCACTTTCACCTTCTCAATGGCTTGGTGAATCAAATCTGGCCGATATAATTCTGTTTCGCCGACTTTGAACCATCCAACTGGTGATCTACATCTCCTCCCATATAGTGCCTCATATGGGGCCATTTTAATACTGGAATGGTAGCTATTATTGTAGGCAAATTCTATGAGTGGAAGATGGTCATCCCAATTTCCCTTAAAATCTTGAACACATGCTCGTAGCATATCTTCCAATGTCTGAATGGTACGTTCAGCGTGTCCGTTAGTCTGCGGATGAAATGCAGTGCTGAGATTCACCTGTGTGCCTAAACCTTTCTGAAAAGACCTCCAAAAGTTAGCCGTAAATTGAGCTCCTCGATCCGATATAATAGATACCGGCACACCATGAAGCCTAACAATCTCCTTGATATACAACTTCGCATAATCTTCAGCCGAGTAAGTTGTCTTAACTGGCAGAAAGTGAGCACATTTTGTAAGTCGATCAACTATCACCCGGATAGAGTCAAACTTATGATAAGATCGAGGTAATCCAATAACGAAGTCCATATTAATCACCTCCCATTTCCAGGTCGGAATCTCTATATTCTGAAGCAATCCACCGGGTTTCTGATGTTCTATCTTTACTTGTTGACAATTGGGACACTGGGCTACAAATTCTGCAATAGACGTTTTCATGTTATCCCACCAATACTGCACCTTGACATCATGATACATCTTTGTTGAGCCAGGATGGATGGAATATCGGGATTGATGAATTTCATTCATAATCGTTTCTCGCAACCCTGCTACATTCGGCACAAATAATCGGCCCTGGTATCTCAGTGCCCCATCTCCTCCGATCTCAAAAGCCGTAATTTTACACTGCTGAATGTTCTCTCTCAATCGTAGTAAGATAGGATCTTCATATTGCCGTGCTTTTACCTCGGCTACCAAAGATGATTCTGATGTATTCTGTACAGTAACACTTCCGTCATCAGAGTCTAAAAATCTGATTCTCATATTGGCTAGCTGATGAAGTTCTTTAGTCAACCCCCATCTACCTGTATCAATATGTACTAAGCTTCCCATTGACTTACGGCAGAGAGCATCTGCCACAACATTGGCTTTACCGGGATGATACAATATCTCGACGTCGTAGTCCTTCAGTAATTCAAGCCACCTACGCCGCCTCAAATTCAACTCTTTCTGCTTGAAGATGTATTGTAGACTCTTGTGATCTGTGTAGATGTCAACATGGACGCCGTATAAGTAGTGCCGCCATATCTTCAAAGCATATATTACTGCAACCAATTCCAAATCATGGGTTGGATAATTCTTTTCATGCTTCTTCAATTGTCTTGATGCATATGAAATCACCTTCCCATGCTGCATCAACACACACCCCAAACCTATACCTGAGGCATCACAATATACCACATATCCTTTTGTTCCTTCAGGGAGAGTGAGCACCGGTGCGGATGTCAATCGATCCTTCAGCTCCTGAAAACTACGTTAACAAGTGTTAGACCACTAGAACTTGGTAGCTTTCTGTGTTAACTTAGTCAATGGTGCTGATATAGAGGAAAACCCTTCTACAAATCGCCTATAATATACTGCTAGCCCCAAGAAGCTACGAACTTCTGATGGTGTTGTAGGTCTCGGCCAATTCTTTACTACATCAATTTTCTGAGTGTCGACACTAATACCCTCGTCAGATATCACATTGCCAAGGAATGCTACTGAGTTCAGCCAGAATTCACATTTGGCGAGCTTAGCATATAACTTACGATCCTGAAGCATCTGTAATACTATCCTCAAGTGGCTCGCATGTTCCTTCTCCGAACGAGAATACACCAGAATGTCATCAATGACTACAATCACGAACACATCAAGATAGGGCCTCAGTACAGTATTCATGAGATCCATAAAAGCTGCTGGGGCATTTGTTAGCCCGAACGACATCACTAAGAACTCAGAGTGTCCATATCTTGTCCGAAAGGCCGTCTTTGGAATATCCTTCTCCTTAACCCTCACCTGATGATACCCTGAACGTAAGTCAATCTTGGAGAAATACTTGGCACCCTGGAGTTGGTCAAGCAGGTCGTCAATTCTTGGAAGTGGATACTTGTTCTTTATAGTAAACTTATTCAACTCCCGATAGTCGATACACATCCGTAATGACCCATCTTTCTTCTGCACGAATAGGACTAGCGCACCCCAAGGTGAAGTGCTAGGCCTAATGAAGCCCTTATCCAGCAAGTCCTTTAACTGCGCCTTCAACTCTTGCAGCTCTGCCGGGGCCATTCTATATGGAGGGATAGAGATCGGTTGAGTGTCAGGCAACACATCAATGCTAAACTCAATCTCCCTTTCTGGAGGAAGGCCTGGGAGTTCATTTGGGAAAACATCTGGAAATTCATTGACCACGGGGATAGATTGTAGAGTAGGCAACTTCGCCTCTGCATCCCTAACGCGAACAAGATGATAAATGTAACCTTTTGAGATTATTTTCCTTGCCTTATGAAAGGAAATAAACCTACCTTTCGATGTAGCAATGTTCCCCTTCTATTCAATGACGGGTTCACCAGGAAATTGAAACTTAACCATCTTCATACGACCGTCAACATTTGCATAGCATGAGGCCAACCAGTCCATTCCCAGTATCACATCAAAATCAACCATTTCTAAATCAAATAAATTTGCCGAGGTTTGACGACTACAAATCATCACAGTGCAACCTCTATATACCCTTCGAGCAATCACAGAATCTCCTATTGGAGTAGATACCGCAAGGGGTTTACTTATCAATTCAGGTCCAATGCCAAACGTATTAGCCACAAAGGGTGTAACATATGATAATGTAGATCCCGGATCAATCAACGCATATACATCATAAGAAAACACAGATAATATACCTGTAACAACATCTGGAGACGACTCGAGATCCTGTCGACCTACTAGAGCATATGTTTGATTTTGAGCACCACTCGAACTTGGCCCTGCACCTCTATCTCTACCACGACCTATCAACTGCTGAAAACCCCGTGCTGGAGGTCCAACTGATGAGGAAGAACCAGACATAGATCTAGTCGGCTGAGCCATACCATCACCTCCCATGTTAGGACAATCCCTCATCATATGGCCAGGTTGTCCGCAAGAATAACACGCATCAGAACCTCGATGGCACAATCCAAAGTGGGCCTTGCCGCACTGATCACAACATGGTGTTAGGGGTTTCGTCTGACTAGTATCCCTATGATGTTGCGATCCAGATGCCTGCGAACTCTTACCTGGACCAGAATAGGATTGATCAAGTCGAGGCTTCTGAAACTGTGGAGGAGCACTAGCTACAGATGGCGCCGAACTCCTCGAAGACTGGGGCCTGGCGCTGCCTCTGAAGTCATCAGAATACCTTGCAAATCTCGCCCTCTTATGTTGGCCCCTATCGTGCTCCCTATCTGCCCTCTGCTGGCGCTTACGATCCTCTAAGGTCTGGGCATAAGCTTGAATACGGGAAATATCCATGCCTTCTACCAAAGAGGCTGTCATACACTCATTAATCAGATGGGGTCCCAACCCGTTCACGAACAAATGCACCCTATCACTCATCTCGGCTACCATATGGGGAGCATACCTTGCTAAAGAATCAAACTGCATACTATACTCTCGCACACTCAAATTACCTTGTCTAAGGTTCAAGAACTTATCAGCTCCAGCTCGTCGTATCTCAACTGGCAAATAGTGACGAAGAAAGGCCTAAGAAAAATCCTTCCACACAGCTGGAGGAGTGTTCGGACCCCTGGATCTCTCCCAACTATCATACCAAAGAACAGCTAAATCCCGTAGCCGATAAGAAGCCAATTCTACTGCCTCTCTATCACTAACATGCATAACCCGTAGTGTACGATGAACCTGGTCAATAAAAGTCTGCGGATCCTCCTTGGGGTCTGATCCGGTAAACACTGGAGGGTCTAAATTAATAAAATCACGAACTCTTGTACTAATTGGTTTATCAGCAGCACTTGTATTCTGCCTCTGAGCCTGAGCAGCTACCAAGCTAGTCAATAACTGCAAAGCACTCCGCATATCCTGGTCCGTAGTGCCAGACGGAGGAGCTGGAGGTGCTGGGTGCCACCTAATATCCTCTGGAGGAGACGGAGTAGATGAGGTATGCGACGACATCTCGCTCTGAGCCTCACTTTGGCCTGCTCTGGCTTGGGGCACCTGACTGGTACCCTCTCCCGCAGCTGTATCAAGCCGTCTACAAATTTTTTGTTTCCTTGTCGAAGGCATTGCTGAAAGAAAACAAGGTGAATATTAGAGACGAACACTTATGACTCAACTCTATGCACGATCTAGATTCAGGAAGAAGGTAACAACCCTAGATGTCATGTAGCCTCTTGATTATAAATGTGGCGCGCTACACATCCATAATCAAGACTCTACTAGACATGGCTCATAGACAATCCCTAGGACAGACTTGCTTTGATACCAAGTTTGTCACGACCCAAACTGGAGGACCATGACTAGCACCCGACCATACTTGCCGAGCACCAACGTACATTTTATCTAACCTTCTTTATTATCTTTTAGGGCTGACGAGACCAATATAAATGGTAGACATGGATCTTGGACAACCAACAATAAAATATGATTGCGTGAACCTACATAACATGGGATGACCAGACAATCAAGAAACTATATACATATGGTACAAGTTACCACGCTAAAATGAAAGACTATACAACAAAAACCAGCCGACAAGGCATACCAAACTATACATGAGTCGACACTTATCTATGAGCCTCTAAAGGAACATAAGTGCTGCAACATAGCCGGAACAGGGCCCCGACATACCCATAATGTCTATAACAAAAATGCATACCAAGACCAAGGCAAGTCCGAGAAGGGATTTCGCCAATCACCGCCGAACTGGACAACCTACTGTGATGGTGGAGCTGCACCTGCTTGTCTATCAGGACCTGCAGCACGACATGCAGCGTCTACAAATAAAAGGACGTCAGTACGAATAAAGTACTAAGTATGTAAGGCAGAGAACCATAAATACGAACAGTAATGTAAGCAGGGATAGAGAATATACAACCTGTAACATCTGAGTACCTCTGAGGGCTACTGACATGAAATGCATGATACATATGTATAAATACATATTCTTTTAAAACATACGCCTCTGTGGGCATCATCATCATCATATCGCACCCGGCCGTAATAGGCTCGGTAAAAACATACCCGGCCATTATAAGGCTCGGCAGAATCGTACCCGGCCACGTGGAGCTCGGTAAAACCCAACTGATCAGTGGTTGCGGAATAGGTGCCGTACCCGGCCGACTATAGCGCGGCTCGGTAGAGTAAAATAGATACATATATATAATGCATGCTCGACTCATGGAAACACCTTGTAGACCTTTCGGAGTGACATAAGGTCGGTATCCTATGTACACCTTATTAGGACTAACTCTTCACTATGAACCTTATAGGAATCAGGAAGTACCAACAAGATTGATAACATAAGAATAAGAGAAGCAACATCAACATCAATCGTTCTATAAGAGGGGAAATGATGTAAGTACTGCTTAGCTTGTAAGAATAGAGTATCTTTGGAAGCTCGTTCATTACATTATGTACAATCGGAGTCATGCAAAAGAAGTCAAGGGATAGCCACACATACCTTGTATATACTGCCACAACCTCAAGCTATGCAAACGTCACGACTCCTTAGTCTACAATAGGAAAAATGACACTATCGTTAATGTTTAAGCGTCGCAACTATTATGTACCAATCACAACCTATTTTGTGATGAAACGGACAGCAACTCCCCTATATATATGACATCACACCATTCAAAACAATCACCAAACAGCCTAAACAACATCAATAATAAACATATTGAGCCTCCTAAAACAGTCCACACATAACCTAATCACATCATACATATGACGGCCACTATAGTCGTATCAAACGACCCAAAAATATTACGAAGAACTAGCAGACCACAACCCAACATATATATGGTATTTCTCCACACCATGCCTCCTCCAAAACTCCACAAAACAGTAATAAAAAACGCAGCCCAACAGCAACACAAAACAGTCCACAAAACAGTCTGCTACAAGTGAATAACTTGAACTCACGGCTTCCGATCACCGTCCCGTGAGTTCTTACATGTATATAACGAATTACCATGAATTCACAGCAGAATAAATGTATGAAATATAGCAGTAAACTCACCTTAATTGTTGGATAACTCAGCCTTTAACTTGGTTCTTCAAACTCTAGTGTTTACCCCCAATTTGAACTTGAGAGAGAGGGAAAATCAATTAGGGTTTGTGGATAATTTTTGGGAGGAAGTTTGCAGGGTTTTAGGTCTGGTTATTTGTGAAATATAAAGAGGGATATATTGCAGAAGATAAGCCTTTTAATGGGCTCCTTTTCTGACCCGAAATTTCCTCTTTTGGGCCGACATTTAACCAAGTAGCTGACCCACCTACTTGCACCTGGCAGCTTGTGCAGTCTCACGAAAATTTCTATATCTCTCTATTCCAATGTCGTATTGATAAACCGTTTAATGCGTTGGAAACTAGACACATAGATCTTCAATTTAGTGGGTAGATTACCCCGAAATTCCAAGTATATTAGGAGAAAGACTTAATAACATTTGACCTAAAGTTTAAGTAAAACTATGAACCTAAGTTGCAACAACTTTTGTTGACTTTTGTTTCATAACTCGTTTGACTTCAAGAATTATGATACGGATATTATATGATTCAAATACCTTATATCATGACCTCCTAAGTATACTAAGAATCTATAGGTTTACCCAAAAGTTCGAGTTACAGCATCCTTGATTCGTTTAACTTCTAATACTTGTTAATCACCCTTATGCACCCTTGTATAACTTAAGATTAATCGGATTAACTTCTTATCATCTCAAGGATAATTTCTTTTTGGATTTGTGTTATCTAACTTATGGCATGAACTAACGTGTGTGGATATGGGTTGTAACACAAGATAACTAGCAATTTCATGACCACTTCAGTGTAATTCCCGAAGCAATCATACGTGTAGCCATTGATCATTTTTCTTGCTTTCTAGTTTAGTTTATATTTTCGCATTTAAGTTTCAATACTTTTTCAATCACCATTCTTAGTGTTTGGCGTTGCATAATTAGCAATAACTTTCTTATATACCTAATCGCCTACATATTGTTCTCTGTGGGATTCGACCCCGACTCTTAGTTGGGTAAATTATATTGCTGCGACCGTATCTATTGCATTTTAGCAGTCGATTTGGACGTCACCAAGAAGTGTTACTTAACTCGAGCACGCCAAATTCAATATCGAGCAAGCCATACAATGCGCCAAACATTCCATCTCGCATGTACCGACCACCAAACGAATCGAAACTACCCAAAAGTAACTCAAATACATCCAATAAAGCCGAAGGAAACAATTTCAAATGGTAAAGGTTGAATTCTTAAGTACAAGCACAAAATTGGTCAAAAAGTCAAAAATTGGGCCCTCGCCTCGGAACCCAATGAAACTAATAAAATTTAGAAATCTATTCAATTACGAGTCCAAACATACTAGTTTCACTCAAATTCAACTACGAATCGATGTTCGAAACTCAAAAATTTGCCTTATAAAGTTTTAAACAAACCCCCCCAAGATTTCCTTAAAATTCTGCAAAATGCCAATAATGAAGATAGATTATGAAAATAAATTTAAAACTAAGTATAGAACACTTACCCTAATCTTTATGGTGAAAATTGCTTCAAAAGTCGCCTCAATTTGAGTCCCACATCTCAAGATATGAAGAAAGAACCAAAATCTGGATTCATAGCTTCTTCCTGGTATTTCCGCATTTGCAGATAATAGGATGCACTTCCGACCTTCACTTTTGTAAAAAAGATCATGCACATGTGAGACGCTCTTGACCAATAGTGGTCGGTTCTGTGATGCCCAGGTTTCTCCTGCGATAGTGCTTCTACTCATGATGAGCTGCTTCTGCGAAGCCTCCCCGGCATGCCTGTCCCCGGGTTGCTTTTGCGACTAGCTCCACGCTTCCGCGAACACGCACCTGTGGTCCCTTATGTGCAGGTGCAAAGACACTAGTAGCCAAAATTACAGCAACATCAACAAAGCTCCAAACAATCCGAACTCCATCTGAAACTCATCCAAGACCCCGTCCAAACATACCCAAAAGTCCAATAATATAACACAGACGTACTCGAGGCCCCAAATAACACATAAAAAACTCTCAACTTCCAAAACTTGTGCTGAATCACATCAAATCAACCTGGAATGATCTCATAGTTTGCACATAGGTCTTAAATAATTTAATGAAGCTATTCAAATTCCCAGAACCATAATCAGAACTCGATATCATCAAAGTCAACTCTTAGTCAAACATATGAACTTTCCAAACTTTCAAATTTCTGACATTTTCCAATTACTGCAAAATCCTTCTAGGAATACCTAAATATAAATACGGGCATACGTCAGAGTCCAAAATTACCATCTGGACCTAAGGAAACCATCAAAACTCCATGCTGAGATCAAATTCACAAAAGCCAAACTTGGTGAACTCTTCCAACTTAACTTTTTAACAAAAAAAATCATTCTTCCCAAATCGATTTCGAATAACTTGAAAACCAATACCGACGATTCACATAAGTCATAACACATTATATGGAGCTAGACACACCCTCAAACTACCGAGAAAAGTACAAATGCTCAAAATAATCGGCCGGGTCATTACATAGAGATGGATCCACTTTGCAGCGTATAGGTTTATTACGTGAACCCAATAGTTTTTTCCAACCGCATAAGTGTGTTAAAAAATTTCACTAAATATCTATAAATATTTTAATGTAAACTTAATTACTATTAAAAATTTACTTGAGGTAATTGCAGGAACCCATAAATATCCAATCCTGGACCCGCATTTGACTGTACATTGGCTTTTTCGTGTTAACCGTGGCAAGTGGATCATTCTTTTCATTCTTGTTTTCATCTTAATATTACTTGTTTGTTTTTCTTCCGTCATCATACTTGGTGCGGTATTTCTCCAATTTTAGATTGGTTTCGAGCATCTTGAACTAATGCTGAGTTATCAATTCTCCTTCCATCTCGTTTAATATTGTTTTTGGGTAAAGTTCAAATTTTACTAACCAAGTAATCAATACATAAATCACGTACTCTTTGGACTCTAGAGACATGTCATACATAAATACCGAAGAGAATAGCTACTGACTATCTATTGGCCCCATAGTGGCTACTGTAGGCTAACTAGCTATCAACTATCAATGTATACTAGTTACTCATATTACATAATCAGGTAGGGTAACTATCTAGTCTTTCTACTACTTGTTTCAACTTGTTTTGTCTTTGTCCTGCGATGTGCACTTGTAGGATCATTTCTCTGATTCTGTCGCTGCTATCTTGAGTGGTTTGTTGGAACCTTCTGTTGTTTTTTTCTGCCCAAATGTGATACATTGCTGCTGCAAATAGGAACCTCATGATCTCTCCTATTGATTTTCTGTTGTTTTTTTCTCTAAGATAGCCATACTACTTCATCTTCCCACTGATGTAATTGCCCATTGATGTACATCGATTTCAATAGTTTGCCCCAGATATCTTTATAGTGTGAACATTCAAAGAATAGGTAGTTATGTGTCATAGTTGTTCCGGTAAAGCATAAGACACATGCATGTGCTACTTGAATTCCCCAGCTTAGTAACCTGTCAGTTATTCCAAGTCATTTCTGAACTGCCATCCAAAGTATGAAGGAGTCTCTAGGAATTAGTCCTCTACTCATTGTCACACCTCCCTTTTTACTACCCTTTTGGTTTAATTCCCGATTTGGAGAATAGAGTATACCTCGATATTATGAATACCCGGGAAGGATATAGTAACAACGAGTAAGGAGCTTTTCCAAATAAAGGACAATCGGTCCGGGATTTTATGATTTTTTAGAGTCGCCACTTGGGAAGATAATGGTGTCCCAAGTCACCGGTTAATCCCGAATCCGATAAAATTGACTATGTATTACAGTATGCGAAACTAGAAACCTGGATAAGAAATTATGTTAACCCGGGAGAAGGTGTTAGGCACTCCCGGATTCCGTGGTTTTAGCACGGTCGCTCAACTGTCATTTTCGGTTTTATATGACTTATTATATACTTTTTAACAATGTATACGTGTTTCAAACTTTAATATTTTTTACGAATTACGACGTTGCGAAAACGAATCTCAAGTCACACCCGCAACCAGTACGCCTGTGACCCTTAACACGTTTCGGCTTTGCCGGGATTTATGATTTGAGTCACATCAAATGTGCACTCGTATTAGGGAAAGTATTTTCTTAAATCGTTCCTAAATCGTCTATCGGCTTTTTAGTGTTTTGGAAAGGTTGTGAAATTGTCTAGCAACCTCCCCGAATCTAACATATATACAACCTATTTATTTATTTAAGGGGGCCCCGCTGTTTTGTCTTCAATACGAGGCTCGTCCCAACTTATTTCATAGGCTGATCCTAATATGTACTATGTGTTTCTATTTTTGTTTTTTCCTTAGTTCATTGTTGTTCAGAACTTAAATCCAGGCCCTTATTTTTATCTACATTGGCCTGGGTATTCTGGACGTGTATTTATTATATCAAGTCACATTCCTGGGTATTGAAAACCCAGGAACATACTGAATTACATTCGTTAAAAGCCCAATAACGGACTCAAACAATTCTAGGCATTCGCAGTCTATTAGGCCCAGATCAGGTATCATTATAACAGAGGAACAGAAATCAGAAAACATTATAAACATAATGAATTGATACTCAGAAGAAAAATGAGAGAACTGGAACTATTTTTATTTTATAAGAAGAAAAGGAAGTACTGAATTACACTAATAAACTCTAACTTTAAATGTTCAATGTGAATTCATACTAACTAACTGGCTGATTTGTTTTTGCATTTGACAGCTATTTAAACTAATGAATTCTAGTTATGTAATATCTAACACTAATCTATATTATTGATGACATGCTATACTCAGTCATTTGCAGTTTTCAGAAAGCTAATTGGATGATTAAACTTGAAACCAAATTAATATAATATACGACTTCATTTGACTACAGTGCTTCATTAACTATTGGTGTCGTTTCAAATTAATCTTATTAATTTATGATTTAAACTGACATTGCATGCTAATGTTGTTAATTACCTATTCATTTGAAGATTCACTTTTGTTCCAGATTTTAGTTATTATCCTATTTCACTAACTAGGTGATTATAACTATTACTACTACTACAATCTATATACTACCTTATTACATTGTTTTTCAGTTCATCCGTACCTCTCATTGATTTAATTACAATATTTTCCTATCAAGTTACAAGTTAAACTACTTATACACGAAATATAATGAAAACAGATAGCAAAGAAGCTTTTAAACTCGAATCAGGCTTTTCATTTCATCAATTCGACTTTAATTACATCGCTCGAATAGAGAGTGTGTACCCGATTCAGCAAAAAATACCAATGAGTCTAAGGGAAAATAGGCAGGAAGTAGCAGTTAAACAACAGCAGATGATGCAATAGTAATAAGAGTGAATTTCAGCAATCAATCGAACCCAGAGACACAGCAAAGCAAATACCCAGCAACAAGCAATAGAAAACCAGCAAAAATAGTAGAGGATTTCCTACAGCTTCAGGAATAGGCTTCGACTAAAACCCAGGCAGCTTTTACTCTATGTATCTATATGTGTATTCTCTGAATTTCTGATTCAAAAATCCAGTCTCTAATCAGGCTCAAATATGGTCTATTTATAGGTGAGGTTGGTGAAAATTTTGGGGGGAAAAGTTGAAAAGTAATTTCTAGTTTCCTCCCATGAATTCTTTTAATTGTTACACTTAACTACCATTTTCAGATTTGAATTTTCCTTCCAGCATGTGCTGGAAGGTTCTAATTAATTCTTTTTGGGGTATTTTACTAGTGTACCCCCATTTGCTAAGGTTATTTACTAAGTTGCCTTTTATTTGGGTCTATTATACCCTTAGTTTTATGCAATATTGCATAATTCATAGGCCTAAATGTCTTTAATGTCCTCATAGGCTCTATTAAATCCACAATTATGTCATTTTCTATTTCTATTGTGCCCCTAATGGCTTTTACTATTTACCCGACCTTGTCCAGGTCAGGGCATGCTGTTTTCAGCTATTATTTATGTTCTGGCTAGTATTAAAGTCATTTAAGACTTGGCCAGATTTGAACTTCAACTTATTTCAGTTTTAGCCTTTTTCTGTTATTTTCTATTATTAGAGTTAATTTGCAGGACTAGCCTGCTTATTTATCTAAATCTATTCTATTTAAGGTTTAGCTAGTCCAATGTTTGGACTTAGCTTTGCAATTTTAGCCAATTAGTTATTACTGGCCAACTAAGACTTTGCAAAACTTTAGCCACTTTCAAACTTGAGTCTGATTATTTCAGATTTAACCAATTTAGAATTTAGCCATTGAATTCAGAATTAAATAACTACAGAGTTGGTCAGTTACAAGACTGACCACTCTTATTACTTATTTCAATTATGACCCTTTTTATGTTGTTTTCAATTTTAGCCTATTTAACTACTTAAAACATGTTTTCATACTTGGCCACTTCTCTAATTACCAAACTATTACAGCTATAACCAATATCACCTAAGTACATTAGGCTTAACAACAGTCAAATAATACAAAATCATTGCAGACATAGCCCTTTCACATTAAATTGCATACATAGCCATAAAATCAGAATTACTTGTCATTTAACCAAAACTCATAGAAAAGATTGAATATTGTTGAATTTCAATCAAATAGACTCATGATTCAAATTCCAGACAGAGTATGTCAATTAAACATAAATGAGGCATAGTCAGAACTTTGCTCATGTCAAAAACTAATGTAAACCCTAATCATGCTCGGGTATATTTTGTTAAGCATAATAGGCAATATTATCAAAGAAGCTCAAAGAGACATGCTTTTTAAGAGAAAAACATAACTAAACAGAGATTATTTCAGAAAATAAAACTAGTCTAAACATGCAAGAGCTAAACAATTTAAAGCAAAGAAAGTAAACTTAAACAAAAGGCATGCTAGAACAAAACAGAACATAGATGAAGATAGAGAAAACAATAACAGAGAAAAACCAACCAAATCAAAACAAAACAGGAAAGGGAACTTAGCTTTGCATGATTTGTCTCCTGTGCTATTTCCCTTTATTTTTTCTTTTCTTGTTCTTTTCCTTTTCTTTCCTTTCTTTTTCCAGTTTCTTTTCTTTCTTTTCCCAGTTTCTTTTCTTTCAGACTTCAAGTTGAAGTCTTTTTATTTTTTTTCAACTAGCAGAGACGGGTTCAGGGTATTTAAAGGAGGGGTTTTGTTTGGGGTTTGATTTTTGGTCGACCGGAGTCAGAGTTCCAGCGACCTATTTTGGAAGATTCGAACAACTAGGGAGATATTCGAGAGAAACCATTTGTGAGGGGTGATAGATCAGGGTATAAGGGCCAAGTGGTGTTAATTTGGAGGGGTTCTCATAAGTTTTGGTCACCAGAGAAGAACTCCGATGACCGTAAATTCAAGAAACTAAGTTTTTCGGGGATTCTTGGGGTTTTCGTTGTGGTTCATGGTATAAAAGAAGGGAGTGAGAGGTCTTGGGTTGAGAGTTGGCTAGAGACGTCCATGGAAATGGGCCAGTCTCCATGGCCGGTGAAGGTTCGAGAAGAAGAAGATGAAGAGGTTAGGGAAGGGCGGCTAGGGTTAGGCATATTGAAGAAATGGCTGGCCGGTCCCTTTGAGACCATGCTTATATACTGGTAAAACTTACTCGATCCCTGGCCGTTAGATCAAGCGAGATCAATGGCCAGGGTTGTTTCCCTTAACATGATGTCGTCTGATTTAAATGAGAGACAAATTGCCATCTGTTGGATTTCAAGGCTTAGACGGTTCAGATTTGATCTCAGACTTTAATTAATTAGTTAATTCCGGATAAAATCTCAGCCGTTGAATTTAGAGTGATGAACGGCTGAGATTGTTTCTCATTGTAAAGACTGGACTGGATCTTTTCATTTTGATTCGGGCTAATTGTACTTGGGCTAGTATTTGGCCCAGTTCTATTTTTTGTATTTACTTTGTATTTTAATTATTTTTGTGGTATTTTATTTTGTATTTCATTTTTTTTCTTTTTGTATTCTTTTCAATTATTCAATTTCATATTTTCTCTAAATGTTTTATATTTTTTGACATTTTTCTGCCATTTTTCTCTAATTTTCGTCATTATTGCATTTTTATTAATTTTCTTTTTTAACTACTTTAATTGTAATACTCGTACTTAACCTATATTTTTTTAATTTTCTAATTTTATTTTTAATTGTTTGCACACACAAATGCATCTTATTTCAATCAAAGCATATAATTGTACATAAAAATGTTATTTATTTTTAATTTTGGAATTTATTGCTTAGGGCAAAAATCACGTGCTCACAACTGCCCCTCTTTGCTCGGGAACACGAAGAGTTTCAGTGCAAAGACAAGTGAGCAGTAATGAGAGATTTTTGCCCACTGGCATATTCCGTGAGAAGCATTTTGAAAACCTTTTGACCGCACCCTGCCTCAGAGGTTGCCTACATATCCTGGGCTAAACAGGAATGAGGTTAGTGTAGTTCGGGAAGGTCAGGTAGTTTAAAAATACCAAGACTTTGCTTTTGCATTGATACTGCTATGACTACTGACCTACTCCTTATTACACCGGGGGTGAAAAAGTGTAAAATGAAGAAGCTTTTCTAAACTATAATGCTACGAATTACAATTGTTCCTATCTACTTCTTGTCTTCTTATTCTTCCTTGCCTCTTTTTCCTTGATTTTTTGTGCTGCTGTCCTTCTTTTTTATTGATTTTCTTTTCTTGCTTCCTTCCTTTTTGTGATTTTCTTTAATATGATACCTCTTTAAAACAAAAATAAAACAACAAAACTTTTCTTCTGCCCCAGTGTGGGCTTTTCTCATGTTACGCTGTTAGCTACATCAAAATTTGCAGAAATTAAAAATTGCAAAAATGTATTCCCTTGTTATACAGGTGGGCGCCTGAACAAAAATTAAAATTGCAGACATGTATTCGCTAGTTATACAAGTGGGCGCCTGAACATAAAATAAAAATTGTAGAAATGTATTCCCTTGTTAAACAGGTGGGCACCTGAACAGAAAATAAAAATTGCAGAAATGTATTCCCTTGTTATACAGGGGGCGCCTGAACAGAAAATAAAAATTGCAGAAATGTATTCCCTTGTTATATAGGTGGGCTCCTAAACAGAAAAAAATTACAGAAATGTATTCCCTTGTTATTCGGGTAGGCGCCTGAACAAAAATTAAAAATTGCAGAAATGTATTCCGTTGTTATACAGGTGGGCGCATGAAAAGAAATTAAAATTGCAAAAATGTATTCCCTTGTTATACAGGTGGACGCCTGAACAGAAATTAAAAATTGCATAAATGTATTCCCTTGTTATACAGGTGGATACCTGATGCATGAAATGCGAATGCAGAAAAATATTCCCTTCTTATCCAGGTGGGCGCCTGATGCATGAAATACGAATGCAGAAAAATATTCCCTTGTTATCTAGTTGGGCGCCTGATGCATGAAATGCGAATGCAGAAAAATATTCCCTTGTTATCCAGGTGGGCGCCTGATGCATGAAATGCGAATGTAGAAAAATATTCCCTTGTTATCCAAGTGGGTACTTGATGCATCAAATGCGAATGCAGAAAAATATTCCCTTGATATCCAGGTGGGCGCCTGATGCATGAAATGCGAATGCAGAAAAATATTCCCTTAGTTTGATAACTAGGGTGCAAATTTTAAAAAGCCGATACCTTCCTGTTGTTTTTGGTATTTTCTTGATTGAGTGATTCCTTCTCTATGGTGTCAGGACCCCAAATCCGGTCGTGATGGCGCCCAGCACGTTGCTAGGCCAGCCTGACCAATTAATAACAACGACGGAGCTAGAAGCTCGCTTCATCTCATTTAAGCATATCAAAACATGAAGCAACAGTGATGCATATATCGAAAACGGGGAACCAAGTTCCAAATATACCAACTCCCATAAACCGAAGGGTCACCAGTCATGAGCCTCTAAAGAACATAAGTGTATAATGGTTTACAAGATACCGAGTGCGGAAAGAAATATCAATAGAGAATCAAAAGACCGTAAGAAGGAATATCTGCAGCTACCTCGAATATCCTACAGATGTTGCCTCGAACAGCTACCGGATCAATGCTGACAGGTACCAGGATCTGCGCACAAGGTGCAGGGAGTAAAATGAGTACTGCCAGACTCAGTGGTAATAAACAGGGGTAAGACAGCGCAAATAAGAAATCCGCAATAAAGCACTATGTAAAGTTGTCATCAAATACCCTGTCACAAAATCAATATCAACTGTACCTGTACCGACAAGTACTAGCAAAATAGTATAACAGCTATGAGATGTAGCTAAATGCAGTGCAATGCATGATATGACCGCTACAGCGCGTAGCCCAATCCAATTTGGGTACCCGTGCTCACTGTGGGGGTTCAGACTCCGGAGGGGCTCCTACAGCCCAAGCACAATATTACTGCGGCGTGCAGTCCGATCCAACATATATACTACTACGGAGCGCAGCCCGATCCACTACCAGTCAGCTAATATGGAAATACAGTCTCGCAGGCTCAAAAGTAGTTTTGAAAACTCTTTTATCATTTTTCAGTTGAAAACAGTAATATCAAAGTTCCTGAGGTTTGAAATAGCATGATAACAGAAATAGCTACGGACTGGTAGTAAAGCAGCATGTCAATATCACAGACAATGATAACGATCCTCGCGGGATCCAATAGCTGGCTCATAGCCCATAAGTATATTCAACCATCCGAGGATGAGGTTCAACGGCTCAAGAGTAGCCAATATCACAATGTAATATGCAACTATCCGAGAAAGAGGTTCGACGGCTCAAGAATAGCCTAATATCATAACAGAGTATCAACAAGTTGGACTAAGCCATAGTCCCCAATTCACAATCGACCCCGCACTCATAAGAGAGTACGTGTCTCGCCGCTATACAGCGTCACAAAGTGGTATACCGGGGTTTCGAACCCGCTGGTCATCACCCACATCTATTACTCACCTCAATACAATGCGACGACTATTCCGCAATGAACTTGCCATGAGAATCAAGCTCCGTACGCGTAGAATCTGATCAAATACAGTAGAAATACAACAAATTAGGCCAATGGGACGACACCCAATCAATACAATTCGATTTACACCAAAAATGGCAAAGTTGCCAAAACCCGACTTTCTGTAAGCTTGTCGAAAAATTACAAAAGTCACATATTCGGAATCCTCATCTCGATACGAGTCTAAGCATATAAGATTTACCAAATTCGGACTCCATTTGCCCATTCAAAACCTTGATTTTCTAAAGTTCAAGCCTAGGGCTAAATCCTTCATAAATTACCCCAAATTCCTCCATTTTCATGATATAATTGCATATTATTATCAATACTATTCATAGTTTAAGTCCATAGTTGATTACCTGATGATTTCCCTTGAGTTTCTCTTCAAAATCGCCCAAATCGCCTCCTTAAGCCGAGGACCAAATGTGTCAAATCTTTCTGAAATTTTCTAACTTCTGATACAATTAACTCACTGCGATTATCGCTTCTGCGGATAAAATTCCGCTCCTGCGAGCCCGTATCCGCGACCAGATGGTCGCTTTTGCGGTTCCAGGCATGGCTAGCCAATCCCGCTTCTGCGTGAAAAGTACAGCTTTCGCGCGTCCGCTTCCGCGATTGAACAACTGCTCCTACGAAAACACCCGCTTCTGTGCACCAGAGTTCGCTTCTGTGGACTCGCCTAGGCATTCAATCCTCCGCTCCTGCGGATCAACCTAATCCGCCTCTAGACCGCTTCTGCGGCACACCGTTCGCACCAACGACACCGCCTCAGCGGAATAAGACTCGCTTCAGCAAACACAAGTGCTTCTACGCTCCTCAGTCCGCTCCTGCGGACTCGCCTCCGCGCCCATATTTCCGTAGGGGCGAAGATGACAGAACCAGAATACTTTAACCTGAAATTTCCATATTTTTCTTCCGTTTAACCACCCGAAAACACGACGAGGCCCCCGGGACCTCATCCAAACACACCAACACATCCTAATACCTTATTCGAACTTGTTCCAATCTTTAAAACACGTTTAACAACATCAATACGCGTAATTCACATCGAATTCAAGCCTAAATTCTTTAAAACATTCCGAATTACACAATCAAGCAAAAACCCGACTAAACGACATTCGAATTACCTGAAATTTTGCGGACATATCCAAAATCATGTAACGAAGCTACAAGAATTGTTGGAATTCCATTCCGACCCCCAAATCAAAATCTCACCTACCGTCCGGATTTCGCCAAAATTCAACCTTAGCCAATTCAAGCCTATTTCTACACCGGACCTCCAAATTCAGTTCCGATTGCTCCCCTAAGTCACAAATCACCTCCCGGAACTAACCAAATCATCAGAATTCAATTCCGAGTCATCTAACCAAATAGTCAACTCTGGGTTGACTTTCCTTATTCAAGTTTCCTTCAAAAAGGCTATATGCCTCATTTTCAATCCAATTCACTCCTAACTCACCCGATAGACTCTAACACCGATATAAAAGCATAAAACATGTAATTACAACATAACGGGGTGGTAATTCCCGTGACGACGGGCCGGGTCGTCACATTCTCCCCTCTTAAGCAAACGCTCGTCCTCGAGCGGGTCAAGAAACATACCTGAAGTCTCAAACAAGTGAGGATATTTGATCCGCATCTCCTGCTCGATCTCCCAAATGGCCTCCTCTACGGGTCGACCTCTCCACTGAACCTTAACTGATGCAATCTCCTTTGACCTCAATTTTCTCTCCTGACGGCCCAAAATGGCAATGGGCTCCACATCATAGGATAGATCATCATCAAGCTGAATGGTACTGAAGTCTAATACATGAGACGGATCTGTAATGTACTTCCGGAGCATAGAAGCATGGAACACCCTTCATGGGCGAAACCTTCAACAATACTCTGTCACCAACCATGAAAGACAACTCTCGAACTCTACGGTCTGCATAACTCTTCTGGCGAGACTGTGCTGTGCGAAGCCTCTCCTGGATCAACTTTGCTCTATCCAGAGCATCCTGGACTAACTCAGGCCCTATCAATCTATCCTCACCAGGCTCAAACCATCCCACGGGGAATCTACACCGTCTGCCATACAATGCCTCACACGGGGCCATCTGAATACTCGACTGATAACTGTTGTTGTAGGCAAACTCAGCAAGTGGTAAGAACTCATCCCACGAACCACCAAAGTCAATCACACATGCTCGCAACATATCCTCCGGAATCTGAATAGTGCGCTCAGACTTCCCGTCTGTCTGGGGGTGAAATGCTGTACTCAACTCAACCCGCGTACCCATCTCTCGCTGAAATGCTCTCCAAAACTGAGATGTGAACTGGGTGCCCCTGTCAGATATGATAGACACTGGGACCCCATGCAACCGGACAAGCTCTCGAATAAAGATCGCTGCCAACCGCTCTAATGAGTAACTGGAATAAAGTGAGCTAACTTGGTCAGCCTATCCACAATTACCCAAACTGAATCAAACTTCCTCGCTGTCCGAGGGAGTCCAGTAACAAAGTCGATAGTGATCCTCTCCCATTTCCACTCAGGAATATCAATGCGCTGAAATACGCCACCGGGCCTCTGATGCTCGTACTTAACCTGCTGACAGTTGAGGCACCGTGCTACATGTCTAACAATGTCCATTTTCATCTTTCTCCACCAATAGTGTTGTTTCAAATCTTGATACATCTTCGCGGCTCCTGGATGGATAGAATACCGCGAGCTATGGGCCTCCTCCGGAATCAACTCACGAAGGCCATCAACATTGGGCACACATATCCGGCCCTGCATCCTCAATACGCCGTGACTATCAATGGTGACATCCCTAGCATCATCATGCTGAACTTTGTCCCTAAGGACAACCAAATGTGGATCATCATACTGACGCTCACAAATATGATCATATAGAGATGACCGAGATACAACACAAGCCAATACATGGCTGGGCTCCGAAATATGTAACCTCACTAGCCGATTGGCTAGCGCCTGAACATCATAAGCAAATGGCCTCTCCTCGGCTGGAATATATGCCAAGCTTCCCATACTAACCGCCTTCCGGCTCAAAGCATCGGCCACCACATTGGCCTTCCCTGGATGATATAGAATAGAAATGTCATAATCCTTAAGCAACTCAAGCCATCTCCGCTATCTCAAATTAAGATCCTTCTGTTTGAACAAGTGCTAGAGACTACGATGATCGGTATACACCTCACAAGACACGCCATACAACTAGTGCCTCCAAATTTTCAAGGCATGAACAATGGCAGCTAGCTCCAAATCATGAACATGATAGTTCTTCTCATGTGGCTTCAACTGCCGAGAAGCATAAGCAATCACCTTACCTTCCTGCATCAACACACAACCTATCCCCACTCTCGACGCATCATAATAAACAGTATATGAACCTGAAGTTGATGGCAATACTAACACTGGAGCTGTGTCAAAGCTGTCTTGAGCTTCTGAAAGCTCTCCTCGCACTCATCCGACCACACGAATGGTGCACCCTTCCGAGTCAATTTAGTCAATGAAGAAGCAATGGATGAAAATCCCTGAACAAACCGGCGATAATATCCCGCCAAGCCAAGAAAACTCCTAATCTCTGTAGCTGAGGACGGTCTAGGCCAACTCTGCACCGCCTCTATCTTCTTCGGATCAACCTGAATACCATCACGAGACACCACATGTCCCAGAAATGCTACGGACTCGAGCCAAAACTCGCACTTGGATAATTTAGCATATAGTTTCTCCTCCCTCAATCTCTGCAACACAATACTCAAATGCTGAGCATGCTCCCCATGACTACGGGAGCAGACTAGAATGTCATCAATGAACACGATCACAAATGAATCCAAATAGGGCCTGAACACACTGTTCATCAGATGCATAAATGCTGCTGGGGCGTTGGTCAGCCCAAAAGACATTACAAGAAACTCATAGTGACCATATCGGGTCCTGAATGCAGTCTTCATAATATCCGAGTCCCTGATCTTCAGCCGATGATAGCCTGAACGAAGATCAATCTTAGAAAACACCCTCGCACCCTGTAACTGATCAAACAAATCATCTATGCGCGGTAGAGGGTACTTGTTCTTCACTGTCACTTTGTTCAATTGCCTGTAATCAATACACATTCGCATGGAACCATCTTTCTTTTTAACAAATAACACCGGCGCACCCTACGGGTACACACTAGGACGGATGAAACCCTTATCCAGAAGCTCTTGAAGCTGCTCTTTCAATTTCTTTAGCTCCGCTGGTGCCATATGGTACGGTGGAATAGAAATGGTTTGAGTACCCGGCACCAAGTCGATGCCGAAATCAATATCCCTGTTCGGTGTCATACCCGACAGGTCTGCAGGAAATACATCGAGAAAAATCCCTTACAATTGTGGCATAAACAATACTAGAAGTCTCAGCTCCAACATCTCGCACAAAAGCTAGATATGACAGACAACCTTTCCCAACTATACACTGGGCTTTCAAGAACGAAATGACACGGCTAGGGACGAAATCAGTCGAACCCCGCCACTCAATATGAGAAATACCAGGAATGACCAACGTAACCGTCTTAGCATGACAGTCCAATATAGCGTGGTACGGAGACAACCAGTCCATACCCAATATAACATCAAAGTCCACCATCCCCAATAATAACAAATCTGCCTGGGTCTCCAGACCCCCAATAGATATAACACAGGATCTATAGACATGATCCACAACAATCGTATCACCCACGGGGGTGGATACATGAACAGGTAACTCAAGACTACCACGAGTCACACCCAAATGACGTGCAAAATAAGAGGACACGTAAGAATATGTGGACCCTGGATCAAATAGAACGGAGGCATCTCTGTGACAGACAGAAATGATACCTGTAATCACTGCATCGGAGGCAACTGCATCACGCCTGTCAGGAAGTGCATAGAACCGTGCCTGGCCTCCACCAGATCTCTCCTCGCCCCTGGGGCGACCACGAGAAAACTGACCTCCACCTCTACTAGCCTGAGATGGTGCTGAAGAGGAGGGCAGATCCCTCTGTTGAGTCTCGTCCCTACGGAGTCGAGGGCACTGTCTCCTCATGTGGCCAAACACACCACACTCATAACATGCACCTGGTGCTGGAGAAGGGGACTGAAGGGAACCCCTCGCCGCAGAAGAACCCTAGGCCGAAGAAGTAGGTGCTGCACTCAGGGCTGGAAGGGCACTAAGTGATGACTGACCCTGCTGAAACCCATGTCGACCACAGCCATAAGAACCTCCGCTCCTTCTGGACGGCCTGAATGAGAAGGTCTAGATGAGCGACCTCTGCCCTGCTGAAAATGCCCTCTAGATGGAGCACCACTGAATCTACCAGAACCACGAGGCCTCTTGGCCTCCCGCCATGTCCACAACCTGCTCAAATGATGACGATAGAACTCTCTCTCCGGTCATAAGAATGCGGATGGAGTAGTTGAGGCCATCAATGAACCTCCTAATCCTTTCCCTATCAGTAGGGATCATCCATGTGGCATGCCTAGCCAACTGTGTGAATCTCAGCTCATACTGGGTCACTGACATGTCGCCCCGAACCAACCACTCAAACTGGCGACGAAGCTCCTCACGACGGGACTGAGGTACATACTTCTCTAGAAAAAGAGTAGAGAACTGCTGCCATGTGAGAGGTACTGCTCCTGCAGGCCTACGCCTCTCAAACTCTTCCCACCAATCAAATACGGGACCAGTGAACTGAAAGGTAGTAAATGAAACTCCGCCGGACTCAAGAATACCAGCCGTACGCAGCATCCTCCGACACTTATCCAAGAAACCTTGGGCATCCTCGCCCTCAGCGCCACTGAAATGGGGTGGTCGAAGTCTACCAAATCTCTCAAGACGACGGTGCTCGTCGTCGGGCATAACCTCGAACCATATGCTCCGGAGCTGGAGCCGGTGCGACTGGAGGAATAACCGGTGCAACCACCGAGCGGGGACCGCCTCGGCGTCCGAAGTCCCCGAACAACCTCGCTCGGGTATGCGAGCCGCGAGGGTTTGCCGACCACCCCTCGTCCGAGATGTCGCTATAGTTGCGGTAGCTGAAACTACCCGAGCCAAATCGGAACACACCGATAATATCTAAGCAAGAGTCTACCGAAGACCGGGAATAGCAATAGATACGGTCTGGCCCTGAACCGGGGCCGCCGGAGCGTCAACCACCGGGGGCCGCTCTCGAACCGGTACTACGGGCGGGTCGACCGGCACCGCCTCGACCGCCCTACCTCTACCTCTAGCACGACCGCGCCCACGGCCTTTGACAGGTGGCAATGGAGGTCATCCACCTCGTTTTGATGCTCGCGTCCTCGCCATCTGCGAGAGAATAGAATATAGAAGTTCAGTTCTTAGAACAACAAGATCGCACGACAGAGTTCAAGAAAAGTGAAGTGTTTCCTAAAGGTTCGCAGCCTCTCGAGGATAAGTAAAGGCGTCCCCGTACCGATCCACAAGACTCTACCCACCGGCTCAAGACTCATGAGGCCTAGTAAACCTAGGCTCTGATACTAACTTGTCACGACCCCAAATCCGGTCGTGATGGCGCCCAGCACGTTGCTAGGCCAGCCTGACCAATCAATAACAACGACAGAGCTAGAAGCTCGCTTCATCTTATTTAAGCATATCAAAACATGAAGCAACAGTGATGCATATATTGAAAACGGGGAACCAGGTTCCAAAATATACCAACTCCCATAAACCGAAGGGTCACGAGTCATGAGCCTCTAATGAACATAAGTGTATAATGGTTTACAAGATACCATGTGCGGAAAGAAATATCAATACAGAATCCAAAGACAGTAAGAAGGAATATCGGGTCCTGCGGACTCTGCAGCTACCTCGAATATCCTACAGATATCGCCTCGAACAGCTACCGGATCACTGCTGAGAGGTACCTGGATCTGCACACAAGGTGTAGGGAGTAAAATGAGTACTGCCAGACTCAGTGGTAATAAACAGGGGTAAGACAGCGCAGATAAGAAATCCGCAATAAAGCACTATGTAAAGCTGTAATCAAATACCCTGTCACAAAATCAATATCAACTATACCTGTACCAACAAGTACTAGCAAAATAGTATAACAGCTATCAGATGTAGCTAAGTGCAGTGCAATGCATGATATGACCGCTACGGCGCGTAGCCCGATCCAATTTGGATACCCGTGCTCACTGTGGGGGTTCAGACTCCGGAGGGGCTCCTACAGCCCAAGCACAATATTACTGCAGCGTGCAGTCCGATCCAACATATATAGTACTGCGGCGCGCAGCCTGATCCACTACCAGTCAGCTAATATGCAAATACAGCCTCGCAGGCTCAAAAGTAGTTTTGAAAACTCTTTTATCATTTTTCAGTTGAAAACAGTAATATAATAGTTCCAGAGGTTGGAAATAGCATGATAACGAAAATAGCTACGGACTGGTAGTAAACTAGCATGTCAATATCACAGACAATTATAACGATCCTCGCGGGATCCAATAACTGGCTCTCAGCCCATAAGTATATTCAACCATCCGAGGAGGAGGTCCAACGGCTCAAGAGTAGCCAATATCACAATGTAATATGCAACCATCCGAGAAGGAGGTTCGACGGCTCAAGAATAGCCTAATATCATAACACAGTCTCAACAAGTCAGACTAAGCCATAGTCCCCAATCACAATCGACCCCGCACTCACAAGAGAGTACGTGTCTCGTCGCTATACAGCGTCACAAAGTGGTATACCGGGGTTTCGAACCCGCTGGTCATCACCCACATCTATTACTCACCTCAATATAGCGCGATGACTACTCCACAATGCCCTTGCCACGAGAATCAAGCTCCGCACGTGTAGAATCTGATCAAATACAGTAGAAATACAACAAATTAGGCCAATGGGATGACACCCAATCATTACAATTCGATTTACACCAAAAATGGCAAAGTTTCCAAAACTCGACTTTTGGTACGCTTGTCAAAAAATTACAAAAGTCACGTATTCGGAATCCTCATCTCATTACGAGTCTAAGCATATAAGATTTACCAAATTCGGACTCCATTTGCCCATTCAAAACCTTGATTTTCTAAAGTTCAAGCCTAGGGCTAAATCCTCCATAAATTACCCCAAATTCCTCCATTTTCATGATATAATTGCATAATATTATCAATACTATTCATAGTTTAAGTCCATAGTTGATTACCTGATGATTTCCCTTGAGTTTCTCTTCAAAATTTCCCAAATCGCTTCCTTATGCCGAGACCCAAATGTGTGAAATGTTTATGAAATTTTGTAACTTCTGATACAATTAACTCACTGCGATTTTCGCTTCTACGGATAAAATTACGCTCATGCGAGCCCGTATCCGTGACCAGATGGTCTCTTTTGCAATTCCAGGCCTGGCTGGCCAATCCCGCTTCTGCGAGAAAAGGACCACTTTCGCGCGTCCGCTTCCGCGATTGAACAATCGCTAATACGAAAACACCCGCTTCTGCGCACCAGAGTCCGCTTCTGCGGACTCGCCTAGGCGTTCAATCTTCCGCTCCTGCGGATCTCACTAATCCGACTCTAGACCGCTTCTGCGGCACACCGTTCGCACCAGCGACACCGCCTCAGCAGAACAAGACTCGCTTCAGCGAACACAAGCGGTCTGCGGACTCGCCTAGGCGTTCAATCCTCCGCTCCTGCGGATCTCCCTAATCCGCCTCTAGACCGCTTCTGCAGCACACCGTTCGCACCAGCGACACCGTCTCAGTGGAACAAGACTCGCTTCAGCGAACACAAGCGCTTCTGCACTCCTCAGTCCGCTCCTGCGGACTCGCCTCCGCGTCCATATTTCCGCAGGGGCGAAGATGACAGAACCAGAATACTTCAACCTGCAATTTCCATGTTTTTCTTCTGTTTAACCACCCGAAAACACCCCGTGGCCCCCGGGACCTCATCCAAACACACCAACACATCCTAATACCTTATTGGAACTTGTTCCAATCCTTAAAACACATCTAACAACATCAAAACCCATAATTCACATCGAATTCAAGCCTAAATTCCTTAAAACATTCTGAATTACCCAATCAAGCAAAAACCCGACTAAACGACGTCCGAATGACCTGAAATTTTGCGGACATATCCAAAATCACGTAACGAAGCTACATGAATTGTCATAATTCCATTCCAACCCCCGGATCAAAATCTCACCTACCGTTTGGATTTCACCAAAATTCAACCTTAGCCAATTCAAGCCTATTTCTACACCGGACCTCCAAATTCAGTTCCGTTTGCTCCCCTAAGTCACAAATCACCTCCCGGAACTAAACGAATCATCAAAATCCGATTCCGATCCCTCTAACTAAATAGTCAACTCTGGGTTGACTTTCCTTATTCAAGTTTCCTTCAAAAAGGCTATATGCCTCATTTTCAATCCAATTCACTACTAACTCACCCGATAGACTCTAACACTGATATAAAAGAATAAAACATGTAATTACAACATAACGGGGTGGTAATTCCTGTGACGACGGGCCGGGTCGTCACATATGGATTCCTGCATTTATTGCTGAACTTTTTTTTTTATGTTTTCTTTCTTTTCACATTTGTCACATTCACTTTAAAGTGATTAGTGACAATTTGGTTCCTGTCTAAATCACAAAACAAATCTTATTAGTATAAAACTGTTGGCAACTGGCATTTGCTACTCCTGCCTTTTATTGTCTTTCTTTTTTTATTTTGTTTTTCTTGTTTTGTGCAGTCTTTCAATTGACTTCCTTTGTAAACTCCTTTTGCGTTTTCCTTGCTTTTCACTTTTTATTTTCTTTTTCTTCGGCTCTGATTGTCATCTTTCTTTATTTCCTCTCTCTCCCTTTTTTTCTGATCCAGCGTTATCTCAGCTCTAATCATGAGAAGCTGGTAGTTAGCTTTCAATAGAAAAATTGGTTTTTTTAAATCAATGAAATGCAGAAACAAATGAACTTCAAAAGGGGTAAGGGTGATTTGGAGAAGTGATAGAACTTATCTGGGTATGTTGGCTGATTCCTTTGACCATGCCATGTATTTAAACTCCGACCCAGTCCGTTCAATCGAATTGCCATTATTTCAACTCCAACTCTCTTTCAACCCAAACCGATCTTATTTTTGTTGTTTTTTCCTTTTTCCAAAACAATCCTCATAATCGCCTTATGGTGTCGTAAAAGGTTTTCACCAACAAGACTCTCTCATATATTTCTCTCAAAACTCACCATCGCCTTACAGTGCCGGTAAAGGTTTTCACTGATAAGACTCTCTCATTTTATTTTAATCGCCCTCACAATCGCCTCATGGTTCCGGTTAAGGTTTTCACCGATGAGACTCTCTCATTTATATATATTATTTTTCTTTTGTCTTTTCGTTTTTCTGAACCACCGGTGTTGTCCATGCCCTGTTCTTCCTTTATTCTCATTGTATTTGCTATTTTCTTGAAATTGATTAGAAGGTCTTTCTTTTGACCGCAATGTGGTTTTTGGATGGGTTAAGAAAGAAGGATATAAGGCTCAAAAATTTACGAGGGTTTAAAAATATTTACAACTCTCGAAATTATAAAACATAACTTCCGCCCCAGTTTCAATGTGTGGGGGATTTTTGCATTTTTCCTTTATTGTGACTGAACCTCAATGAGGCTGCCTATGTACCCTTTTGGGATCAAGTCAGAGGTAGTTCAAACTACGCCACTAATTCTTGGTTTTGTTTGACTTTTTCTCGATTTCTTTGTCTTTTTTCTCTTAGGTAAGCCACCGTGTTGGATTTTTAGCATTGTCCCCAGCACAGTTGCCAGAGCTGTCACACCTCCCTTTTTACTACCCTTTTGGTTTAATTCTCGATTAGGAGAATAGGGTATTCCTCGATATTATGAACACCCGGGAAGGATATAATAACAACGAGGAAGGAGTTTTTCCAAATAAAGGACAATCGATCCGGGATTTTATGATTTTTCAAAGTCGCCACATGGGAAGATAATGGTATCCCAAGTCATCGGTTAATCCCGAATTCGAGGAAATTGACTATGTATTACAGTCTGCAAAACAAGAAACCTGGATAAGAAATTCTGTTAACCCGGGAGAAGGTGTTAGGCACTCCCGGATTCCTTTGTTTTAGCACGGTCGCTCAACTGTCATTTTTGGTTTTATATGACTTATTATATGTTTTTTAACAATGTATACGTATTTCAAACTTTAATATTTTTTATGAATTACGACGTTGCGAAAACGTATCTCAAGTCACACCGCAACCAGTACGTTTGTGACCCTTAACACGTTTTGGCTTCGCCGGGATTTATGATTTGAGTCACATCAAATGTGCACTCGTATTAGGGAAAGTATTTTCTTAAATCGCACCTAAATTGTCAATCGGCTTTTTAGTGTTTTGGAAAGGTTGTGAAATTGTCTAGCAACCTCCCCGAATCTAACATATGTATAACCTATTTATTTATTTAAGGGGGCCCCGCTATTTTGTCTTCAATACGAGGCTCGTCCCAAATTATTTTATAGGTTGATCCTAATATGTACTATGTGTTTCAATTTTTGTATTTTCCTCAGTTCATTGCTGTTCAGAACTTAAATCCAAGCCCTTATTTTTATCTACATTGGCCTAGGTATTCTAGATGTGTATTTATTATATCAAGTCACATTCCTGGGTATTGAAAATCCAGGAACATACTGAATTACATTCGTTAAAAGCCCAATAACAGACTCAAACAATTTTGGACCTTCGCAATCTATTTGGCCCAGATCAGGTATCATTATGACAGAGGAACAGAAATCGGAAAACATTATAAACACAATGAATTGATACTCAGAAGAAAAATGAGAGAACGGGAACTATTTTTATTTAATAAGAAGAAAAGGAAGTAATGAATTACACTAATAAACTCTAACTTTAAATGTTCAATGTGAATTAATTTTAACTAACATGGTGATTTGTTTTTGCATTTGACAACTATTTATACTAATTATTTTTGTGGTATTTTCTTTTGTATTTCATTTTGTTTTCTTTTTGTATTCTTTTCAATTATTCAATTTCCTATTTTCTCTAATTTTTTGATATTTTTTGATATTTTTTTGCTATTTTTTTCTAATTTCTGTCATTATTGCATTTTTGTTAATTTTCTTTTTTAACTACTTTAATTGTAATACTTGTACTTAACCTATATTTTTTTTAATTTTCTAATTTCATTTCTAATTGTTTGCACACACAAATGCATCTTATTTCAATCAAAGCATATAATTGCACATAAAAATGTTATTTATTTCTAATTTTAAAATTTATTGCTCAGGGCAAAAATCACGTGCTCACACTCGTTACGAAGGACCTCCAAAACACCTTTTGGTATTGTGGCACACTAGTGGTTTATGCTTTCTTTATTATAATCTGTTGTTAGAGACAGAGGAATTCAACTCTACAACTCTTAGTTATTACCAATTCCGAGCATCAAATACTTTTCATACGACCCATGAGGCTTGTTTTGGAGTAGGTATGTTATCTATATCCTTGTTCTTTATATAATGTATATGCACCCACAATACCCACATCTTATGTTTCTTCTAAGTTATGGCCCATAGTACATTGCATATAGCTGCTTTGATCCACAGCAATAAGTTTATAACATTCAAACCTCATGTAGACTTGGGCTGGCAAATTGTATCCCATGCAGCAAGATTTCTCCTGCCATAGTCTTCAGTCCCATGACACAAGAAATTCCAACATACTATTGTCACCATGTTGGAACCTTTTTGGGAAGCATCAACACTTGTTGCCAGTGGGTTTGCATTTCAAAGAGCACACTCTTGATGAGTTATACTCTACCTGCATATGAGAGCCATCTAGAAATCCACCTTTTAAGTCTAACCAGTCTACATTCCCAAATACCAGTCTATGTGACTGTATATTCTCTCACATGCTTCTCTTTTGTTGCTCCAGGAATATTGGATTCCCTTTTTTATGAGTTTCCCTAAACAAATATCTTGCACACATTGCTGAAAGTCTGCAATCTTGGATTGGTGTACTGGTATACCATTAATCATGTCCTCTACATGTAGTATATTATTTAAATCTACAATGATGTGCCAAGGTTCATTGGTCATTGTATTAAGTTGTCGCAACCGATCCCATAAAGCCTTCATGTTTGCTATAGTATGCATTCCATAAAAAAAAGTAATGCAGCTACTGAATGTTGACTGCCTATCTTTAATTTAACATTGAACTAGATGAGAGGTGGAGTCTAATGTTGTCATTGTAAGATTCTACCATTATGAGCAGATTGTAATTGTCAATGAACTCCCAGTCCACATCAAGCTTTCTTTGAATCCTAGGAGCCTTAGGCTTTTTGACTCTAGTCTGAAAGAACCCAATTAAATCTATCATAGTTTTATGTAGAAATCTCTTGAACTCTCTTTGTTTAAAGGACTTGTTATGTACTCTAATATTCCAAGCACAAATGACCATTGAGATGGGAGTACAGTGGTATGGTTGATCTCCAATCCCTGTGAGGAACCTGCATTTGGCCCCTGCTCCAAACTTGTCACGACCCGACCCCGATCATGATGGTGCCCAAAACACTGCTAGGCAAGCCCGACCATTCAACAAGACTTCCCGATTTGAATGGATCATAGATGCAAAGCACAGGTAATAATTATTAAGCTATTTTATCAAAAGTCTAGAAACAACAATGAAATATACGGGAATTTAACAAGTTTTGAAACATAGCCCCCAAATAGGATCCGGTGTCACGAATTTGAGCCTCTAATACAGAATATCGACCTAATTAATGTTTGTCTATGAAAATGCAAAATTAAAGGATAGAGATAGAAGGGAGAGATCAAGGCTGCGAACGCCATGCAACTACCTCAATAATCCCTTATACTGCTGCCTGCTAAATAAGTCCTCACTCAGCATGTGGGGTACTTGGATCTGCATAAAAGGTGCAGCGAGTAATCTGAGTACTCCTACTTAGTGAGTAATAAATATAAATAAGGGCTGAGGATAAGAATCATGGAATAATACAAAGTAAACTATACCTGGCAGCCTAGAACATTTAACAGTGAAACAACAAGCCGATGAAATAAGAGTACAGAAAAACCACGGCAGGTAAACAAGATAAGTAGTAAATGCATGAATGCAATGAAACACATACAAGGGTACACTCTAGCACCCGCAGTGGCATGCAGCCCGATACATTTAACGTCGACGGCACTCACTAGGGGTATGTACAGACTCTAGAGGGGCTCTTACAGCACAAGCGCAAATAAAAAATCCATCTCGTGTGACCAACCAAGCTCTCGGCCTCAATATCAATATAATACCACAACGTTGTGCACCCCGATCCATGCTCAGTCACGAAATTCACATAAGCCTCTCGGGCAATATTAAGATAATAATTTCTCAGCTTAGAATGTTAATAAAAATAGTGTTTTAGATTTCAAGTCTTAGAAAGATGGCTGAGCATTTCAAAACAGTATTTAAATTTAGGACTGAAATCGATTAACATGTCAAATAACGTGGAAACGGTGATAGCAATCCCTGAGGATTAAAAAAATCGGCACAAAGCCCAAATATAACAGTTTAATCCAAGTAGGATGATTTTCAAACAAGTCTTAATCAAAAATATTATATAAACATCACTGCGGACAAACCAAGTCGTAATCACCAAACAAAAATGGCCCCGCACTCGTCATAGAGCACGTGGCTCACCTTAATATAGCGTTAAAACATAAAATTCCGGGGTTTCAAACACTCAAGACGTCATTTATCTATTACTCACCTCAATACGGCCAAAAGTCTAGCTCGCTATGCCTTTTCCTCTGGAATCAACATCCTCGCGCGTCAAATCTGAATAATACCACGAGGAATACGTTACAATAGGCTAAGTGAACATAACCCATTCAAGAAAAACTCGAAAAGTATCAAAAATCACAAAGTTGACAAAACCCAAGCCCCGAGCCCACTTTTTAAAAATCAGAAAATTCACATCAATAGATTCCTTATCTCGCCACGAGTCTATACATATAAAATTTACCAAAATATGAGCTCAAATGCTCCCTCAAACTCAATTTTCCATTCAAAAAGTCATGCCCTAGATCTTCCATTTTTAATCAAATCTCCATGAATTTAAGTGTTGATTATTCAATAAAATGATGATTCTAGGTCACAAGACTTACGTTCAATCAATTCCCATCGAAACGGTCTTTAATCCTTGTCAAAAAGCTCCCAACGTTGCTCAACAATGGTTAAAATAAGACCTAGCTCGTAGAGGAAATAATATAAATATGGCCAACTTTTCTTCTGCAGTCCTTTAACAGCTTATATGGGACCGCTTCTGAGGCATTTCTTCCGCTTCTGCAGAAATTCCAATGAAGGGCCAGGACCGCTTCTGTGGCCTCTTTTCCGCATCTGCGGCTTCGCAGATGCGGTCCCCCCATCGCTTCTGCGGAAACAGTTCATGTCCCAGGCCTTCACATCCGCGGCTCTATCCATCGCTTATGCGTGACCACACATGTGGTCCCATAACCGTAGGTGCGAAAATACGAAATACATGCAGCTCTTTTCCTTGCAAAAATCCAAAAACTCTCCATTTAACCATTTGAACTCACCCTGAGGCCCCCAGGACCTCAACCAAAAGTACCAACACATCCTAAAACATCATTCAAACTTTTTCCAATCATCAAAACAAATCAAACAACGCTAACACCATCAAATCTCATCGGATTCAAGACTAAGTTCCTCAAAAATTTTCGAAATACGCATTTGATCAAAAACCCGACCAAAACACCTCTGAATGACCTAAACTTTTGCATACACATCCAAAATCACCTTACAAAGTTACAACAACTCTATAAATTCCATTCCGACCCTCGGATCAAAATCTCACCTATTAACCGGAAATCGCCAAAATACTAACTTCGCCAATTCAATCCAAATTCCATACCAAACCTCCAAAAACACTTCCGATCACACTCCTAAGTCACAATTCACCCCTTGAAGCTAACCAAATAATTAGAAATTGCATTTGAGCCCCCTAACTCAAAAGTCAACATCTAGTTGACTTTTCCAATCCAAACCTTCCTTAAAGAGACTAAGTGTCTCATTTCAACTAAAACCAATCCTATTCAACTCTAACACACCAAATACCGATAATGAAACATCAAGAAGCATAATAATAGGGGAAACAGGGCGGTAACACATGAGACAACGAGTCAGATCATCACATCCTCCCAACTTTAACAAATGCTCAGATCATCCTTGAGTAGGCTAAGAAACATACCTAAAGTCTCAAATAGGTGAGGATATCTGCTCTGCATCACTCGCTCGGTCTCCCAGATAGCCTCCTACACGGGCCGACCTTTCCACTGCACCTTCACCGAAGCTATATCCTTTTATCTCAATTTCAGAACCTAATGACCTAAAATAGCAACTGTCTACAGATCATAGGTCAAACCATCACCCAATTGAGCCGAACTGAAGCCTAACACGTGAGACGGGTCCGCGACATACTTTCGGAGCATTGATACATGAAATATTGGATAAAACCCCAACAAGCTGGGTGGCAAGGCAAGCATATATGTCACCTCCCCAGTACTCCTAAGTACCTCAAAAGGCCCAATGAACCGTGGACTCAACATACCTTTCTTTCCAAACCTCATAACGCCCTTCAAGGGCGAAACCTACAGCAAGACCTTCACGCCCACCATATAAGAGACATCTTGAACCTTCCAGTTCATATAACTTTTCTGATGTGAGTCAGCTACACGAAGTCTCTCCCGGACCACTTTCACCTTCTCCAAGGCATCCTGGACCAACTCTGTCCCCAATAGTCTAGCCTCGCCGGGCTCAAACCAACCAACCAGAGATCTACACTATCTCTCACATAAGGCCTCATAGGGTGCCATCTGAATGCTTGATTGATAGCTGTTATTTTTGGCAAACTCTGCAAGTGGCAAGAACTCAGCCCAAGAACCTCCAAAATCAATAACATAAGAATGCAACATGTCCTCCAATATCTAAATGGTATGCTCGAACTGCCCATCCGTCTGAGTATTAAACGCTGTGCTTAACTCCCCCTGTGTACCCAACTCTCGCTGAAAAGTCCTCCAAAACTAGGAAGTGAACTGAGTACCCCTATCTAAGATAATAGAAACTGGGACCCCATGCAATTAAACAATCTCCCAGATGAAAATCCCTGCTAGCTGCTCCAAAGAATAGGTAGTACACACCAGAATAAAGTGCGAGGACTTGGTCAGCCGGTCCATAATCACCCAAATCGAATCAAACCTCTTCGAGGTCCGAGGGAGACCACTCACAAAATCCATAGTAATTCTCTCCCACTTCAACTCTAGAATATACATCCATTGAAGTACACCACCCGGTCTCTAATGCTAATATTTCACCTGCTAAAATTTGAGACTCCGAGCTATATAACCCACAATATCTTCCTTCATTCTCCTCCACCAGTAGTGCTGCCTCAAATCCTGATACGTCTTCATGGCACCAGGATGAATGGATTATCGTGAGCTGTGGTCCTCCTCAAGAATTAACTCTCTAAGCCCGTCTACATTGGGCACACAAATCCGACCCCGTATCCTCAATACACCATCATCACCAAGGGTCATATCTCTAGCGTCGCCATACTGAACTCCATCATTGAGGACAAGCAAGTACATATCACATCTAAATATACATGTACAGTACATCTTTTCATATATACGGTTATAATGAATAAGAAAAATAACCGCTCATTCTCTCTCTTTCTTTTGTCTAAAACTCTCTGATTCTCCGCCATTACTGAAGCAGCTTTGAGCTTCAATTTCTTCATGGTATCAGAGCAAGGATAGAAGATCTAATCACAATTCTTCTGTTCTTCTGCTACATCTATCATTCATTCATCTAATTCTGTGCAATTGCCTTCGATTCCTAAATCTGAGGGATATATCGAATTTGAGCGATTTTCTCTGTGAGATTGAGTGAATTTGTCTCTTGTTAACAATGGAGATTATAGGAGAAGATGATATTTCAACAGATGCAGAGGTCGCGACTGGTCCTGCAGCTATGCCAGTAATTGATCAACATCATCCGCTACTTTTACAACCTAGTGATACTCCAGGTAGTTCTCTTATCTCTGTCAAGCTCACATGACCTGAGAATTACACCTTGTGGAGTAGTATTATGCGTATGTGACGACCCAAAGGGTCATCACTGGTTTTATTAATCATTCCGAGCTTTTGAGGTCTTGAAAACCTCATTTATAGTTGCCTCGATTTGCGTGCACAGTCCGGGCACAAAGCTGGAAAAGATTTATGTTGAAATATGTGAAATATGTGAAAAAGTTGAAGAATTTTGATATTAATATTGATATGGTTGACTTTGGTCAACATTTTTGGTAAACGGACCCGGATCCGTGATTTGACTATTTCAGGAAAATCCGTAGAAAAATATGGAACTTGGGCATATGTCCGGAATTGAAATCCGAGGTCTAGAACCCCAGTAAAAGAATTTTTCCGTTAAATTGTTTTCTGAAAATGTTTAAGGAAAATGAAACTGAATTTTTATTAAAAAGTACTGGTATCGGGCTCGTATTTTGGTTCCGACGCCCGGTACAGGTCATATATATTGGTTAAGCGCTTCCTGTAAAGTTTGGTTGAAAACGGACGTCGTTTGACGCATTTCGGCCTTAAATTGGAAATTTTGGAAATTATGAAATTTGAAAGAATCCTTGAGTTTTAAGGCTCAATCCATTGATTTTGATGTTATTTTAGCGATTTGATCGTGCGAGCAAGTTCGTATGATGTTTTTGAGTTAGTGTGCATATTTGGTTTGGAGCCCCGAGGGCTCGGGAGTGTTTCGGAGGTGGTTCGGGGTGTTTTTGGATTTGAAAACACAGTAGAAATTCTGCTGTTTCTGCACAGGGATTTTGTACTACGCGATCGCGGCCTCATCCACGTGATCGCACAGCATTGGCCAGTTCTTCTACGCGATCGCAGCATCCCTCACGCGATCGCGTAGCTTCCAGTTCCTCCCCCACGCGATCGCATACGGCAAATAGGCTGCCCGATGAGTTTCCTCTACGCGATCGCAGCAATCCTCACGCGATCGCGTAGCTTCCAGTCCTTTCTCTACGCGATCGCAACCATTTTCACGCGATCGCATAAGAGGCCAGTCTTTCCTCTACGCGATCGCAGCCCAATTCACGCGATCGCGTAGGGTAATTTCGCCCAGTGAATTCTTCATCTCAAAAACAGAACACTTACGGGATTTTATCCCATTTTCACAAAATCCCTTCTTCTCCACAGCCCTTAGGCGATTTTTGAGGCATTTCTTCATCAAAGTTCATTGGGTAAGTATTGTTAACTCATTTTCTTCATTTTTCATCAACATCAATCAAATCCTTAGGCTTAAACATGTGTAAATTGGTTGAAAATTTGAGAAATGGGTATAGTTAGGGCTTTCAAAGAATTTGCGATTTAGACCTCGTTTTGGAGACGAACTTAAGAACAAATTGTATATTTGAACTCATGGAAGATTGGGTGAACTTATTTTGGTTCGAAACTTGAGTTTCGATTATGTGGGCCCGGGGTCGGTTTTTACTATTCCGGGCAGGAATGTTGTAAAAACCATATTTAGCAATATGAACTAGTTTGTTAAGTAGAATTGATGATATTAAATCAATTGTGTATAGATACGATTGGATTGGAGTCAAATTCAAAAGGAAAAGGCATTGCTACGGATTGAATCGTTCGTAAACTTTCGAGATAAGTGTTTGTTCTATCCTAGCTTGAGGGAATAGGATTATGTGTTATGTGTTATGTGATCGAGTGCGGTGTATGGGCTGTGGTGACGAGCATCCATACACCGGCGTCTAGTATGACCGTGAGTCGTTGAAAAATGATTATTTTGAGATATATTACAGATGAAATGTTATTGTTTTCCCTTGTTGGGACTTGTTGTGAAGATAATTATTGATTGCCCTTGATGGGACGGTTTATGAATTACTGTTTCTTTCTTTGCCCTTAACTGTGATTGTTATTTGGGTGAGGAAGAGTGATAATGCACGAAGGGTGATGCCGTGCCATGTTTATTTATTTATGCACGAAGGTTAATGCCGTGCCATGTTTATTTATTGATTATGCACGAAGGATCATGCCGTGCCCCGTTATTGAACCATGTACGAAGGATCATGCCGTACTATGGATGTGAGGATGAGAGTAAAAGCACGAAGGGTGATGCCGTGTACTTTATTTGCTTATTTGGTGAGGATGAGAGTAAAAGCACGAAGGGTGATGCCGTGCAACCGCTTGCTATTTCTTGAATTGATATTACTTGTGTTTACATTATACTTTGTTTTTCCTTGTGAAATTATTAACTGTTGTTAATTGTTGAATTCCTTAAGATATTCCTTATTGTGTTTATACTTGATTATTTCTTGTTATTTTGTGGTACACATATACATATTGAATTGCACAGGTTTATGTGGGTGTCTGGTCCTAGGCTTGTCACTACTTCGCCGGGATAGGCCAGGCACTTACCAGCACATGGGGTCGGTTGTGCTGATACTACACTCTGCTCTCTTTTTGCGCAGATATAGGTTACGGACAGCAGCAGCGGCAGCAGTAAGTAGATTGCGTGGGAGTTGATCATATTTGAGACCGAGGTAGCTTGCAGGCGTCCGCAGGCCCGGCGTCTCTCTCTTTATCTATATTATTAGCTGGAGTCTCTTTGTTCCGAGACAAACAGAATTATGTTATATTTCCTTCAGACTTTTATGTGTAGTATTCCATAGTAGTTTGTGAGTTGGTGACTCCACGTCTTGGGTAGAGGATTTTAGTATGATTTTCACCTTGTGAATTGTTATTTCCATTTGGATTAAACATTTCGCATTTATTTAATTAAAATTGTGTTAAAAACAGGATAGTATGAATACAGTGGCTTGCCTAGCTACCACGAGTAGGCACCATCACGATCCCGATGTTGGGGGAAAATCCGGGTCGTGACTAGTTGGTATCAGAGCTCTAGGTTTCATAGGTCTCACCACTCACGAACAAGCTTAGTAGAGTTTGAGAGGTAGGTACGTAGACGTCTGTACTTGTCTTCCAAAGTCTATTGAGTTAGGAAAGAGTCTCTCATTTGTTCTTTCTTGTCGTGCGACTTGTTCCTCAATTACTGATTGGATTTCTATTCTGTCCTTTCGCAGATGGTGAGGACACGCGCTTCTTCGTCCGCTGACCAGCAGCCCGAGCCCCAAGCAGCTCCTGTGAGGGGCAGGGGCCAAGGCCGTATCAGAGGTCGTGGTAGGGGTAGAGCTCGGCCCCAGGCAGCTACTCCAGAGGTGGAGCCTCATATTGAGATCGACGAGGAGATTCCAGTTCCAGCAGCTCCAGTGGGCCCAGCTCAGGTCCCAGGAGAGGCCTTGTTTACCCCGGATCTCCGTGATGCTTTGGTCAGAATAGCGGGATTCATGGACAGCATTGCCAAAGCGGGTTTATTATCAGTTGCCCCAGCTACTTCTCAGGCCGGAGGAGGGGCCCAGACTCCTATTGCTCGTACTCCGGAGCCAGTAGCTCCTCAGCCTCAGGCACCAGTAGTTCAGCCAGCTGTGGCCACTCAGTCAGGTACCACAGCTCATGCAGGTGATGGAGCGGCCATGACTTCTGATTCGTTATGGAGGCTTGATCGGTTCTCCAAGCTATTTACCACTACATTCAGTGGAGCCGCATCAGAGGATCCTCAGGACTTTTTATTCGGTTGCCATGAGATTCTCAAGACTATGGGGATCGTGGAGACAAACGGAGTTGACTTCTGTACCTTCAGACTTGCAGGATCCGCCAAGACTTGGTGGAGAGATTATTGCTTGACTCGACCAGCAGGGTCCCCAGCTTTATCATGGGACCAGTTTGCGGAACTATTTATGGAGAAGTTTCTCCCTCCTACTCAGAGGGATGTACTTCGGAGGCAGTTTGAGCGCCTCCATCAGGGCACTATGGCAGTTACACAGTATGAGACGAGATTTATCGACTTGGCTCGTCATGCGGTGGTGATACTTCCCACGGAGCGGGAGAGGGTCCGCAGATTTATAGATGGGCTTAATCAGCCGATTAGACTCCAGATGGCTATGGGCGTGGGGAGTGACATATCATTTCAGAAGGCAGCCAATGCAGCACGCAGAGTTGAGATGGCTCTCGCTAGAGGAGGCGGTTATTCTTCGGATAAGAGGCCTCGTCATTCGGGTAGGTTTGGTGCTTCTTCCTCTGGTAGCAGAGAATCCTTTGATAGAGGCCAGTCCTCCAGGCCTTTTCATTCCGCCCTTCAGGCTTCACAGGGTGGATCAGGTGATCGTGGTTCTCGGGGGCATTATTCAGACCAGTCTCCTATTAATGCTCGGCCTCTTCAGAGTGTTCGTGGAGGCCATTCAGGTCGTCAGGGCCAGCAGCCCTATCAGTCTAAGAGTTGCTACGGTTATGGTGACCCGGGTCATTTTATCAGGAATTGCCCTATAGCAGCGGGCAACTCTCAGCAGCGAGGTCCTCGTCCTATGATTCAGGCCCCAGCTGACCCTCAGCCTGCCCAGCCAGCCAGAGGCGGGGGTAGAGATTATAGAGGTGGAGGTCGAGACCGTAGAGGCGGAGACCGTCCAGCGAGAGGTAGAGGTCAGCCAGTTGATGGTCGTCCTAGAGACGCAGCTCAGAGGGGAGGTGCAGATCCCCGATTCTATGCTTTACCAGCCAGGCCAGAGGCAGAGGCATCAGATGCTGTGATTACAGGTACTATTCTTGTGTGTGGCAGAGGTGCTTCAGTATTATTTGACCCTGGATCTACATATTCCTATGTGTCTTCCTACTTCGCACCGTATTTGGCTGTGCCCAGCTATGCTCTGGATATTCCAGTTTATGTGGCTACACCAGTGGGTGACTCCATTATAGTCGATCGGGTGCATCGTTCGTGCGTAGTTATATTTGGGGGTCTTGAGACCCGTGTTGATCTGTTGCTCTTGGATATGGTAGATTTTGATGTCATATATGGTTGTCCCCATACCATGCTATTCTTGATTGTCATGCTAAGACACTCACCTTAGCCTTGCCAGAATCACCCCGATTAGAGTGGAAGGGTACCTCAAGCCACTCCGTTCGCACCGTTATTTCCTATGTTAAGGCTCGACGTATGGTCGAGAAGGGGTGTCTAGCTTATCTGGCTTATGTTCGTGATTCCAGCGCAGAAGTTCCTTCCATTGAGTCGGTCCCTATTGCACGGGAGTTTCCGGAGGTTTTTCCTTCAGACCTGCCGGGCATGCCACCCGACAGGGATATTGATTTCTGTATTGATCTGGCACCGGGTACTCGGCCCATCTCTATTCCACCCTATCGTATGGCCCCGCCGGAACTAAAAGAGTTGAAAGATCAGTTGCAGGATCTTCTTGAGAAGGGCTTTATCAGGCCCAGTGTTTCTCCCTGGGGAGCACCTGTATTATTTGTAAAGAAGAAGGATGGCTCGATGCGGATGTGTATTGATTACCGGCAGTTAAACAAGGTGACTATCAAAAATAAATATCCACTTGCCGAGGATTGATGATTTGTTTGACCAGCTCCAGGGAGCGAGGGTATTCTCTAAGATAGACTTGAGGTCGGGCTACCATCAGCTGAAGATCAGGGCGGCTGACATTCCTAAGACAGCCTTTCGCTCTAGATATGGGCATTATGAGTTCTTGGTCATGTCCTTCGGGTTGACCAATGCCCCAGCAGCATTCATGGAGTTGATGAATCGGGTATTCAAGCCTTACTTAGATCCGTTCGTGATAGTCTTCATAGATGACATCCTGGTGTACTCCCGCAGCCAGGAAGAGCACGAGCAGCACCTCAGAGTGGTTCTTCAGACTCTGAAAGATAACCGACTATATGCCAAATTTTCTAAATGTGAGTTCTGGCTGAGTTCGGTAGCATTTCTGGGTCACATTGTATCAGTGGAAGGTATTCAGGTAGACCCAAAGAAGATTGAGGCAGTCCAGAATTGGCCTCGACCAGCTTCAGTGACCGAGATCCGGAGTTTCTTGGGATTAGTAGGTTACTACCGTCGACTTGTAAAGGGGTTTTCTTCTATTGCAGCCACGATGACCAGGTTGACCCAGAAGGGTGCCCAGTTCCAGTGGTCAAATGAGTGTGAGGCAAGCTTTCAGAAGCTCAAGACAGCCTTGACTACAGCATCAGTGTTGATATTACCTACGAGTGCAGGGCCTTATACAGTTTACTGTGATGCGTCCCGTACAGGGCTTGGAGCGGTATTGATGAAGGATGGTAAGGTTATTGCTTATGCTTCGAGACAATTAAAAATACATGAGAAGAATTATCCAGTTCATGATCTTGAGTTGGCAACAGTGGTTCATGCCTTAAAGATTTGGAGGCATTATCTATATGGTGTGACATGTGAGGTGTACACTGATCACAAAAGCCTACGGTACTTGTTCAAAGAGAAGGAGTTGAATCTACGACAGCGGAGATGGTTAGAGTTGCTAAAAGACTATGATGTTACTATATTATATCACCCAGGTAAGGCCAATGTGGTGGCCGATGCATTGAGTAGAAAGTATGCCAGCATGGGTAGTCTTGCATATATTCCGGTCAATCGGAGACCATTAGCTCTAGATGTCCAGGCCTTAGCCAACCGGTTCGTGAGATTAGACATTTCTGAGCCTAGCAGAGTGTTAGCCTGCACGGTCGCTCGTTCTTCTTTATTAGAGCATATCCGTGAGAGGCAATTTGATGATCCTCATTTGCGTGAGTTGAGAGATACAGTAACAGCGGGGAGGTGCCACACAGGTAAATCTAGATGATGATGGGGTATTGAAACTGCAGGGTCAAGTTTGTGTGCCCAATGTCGAAGGAATTCGAGAGTTGATCTTAGCAGAGGCCCACGGTTCGCGGTATTCTATTCACCCAGGCGCCGCGAAGATGTACCGGGACTTACGACAACACTATTGGTGGCGCGAATGAAGAAAGATATCGTTGCGTATGTCGCTCGGTGTCTAAATTGTCGACAGGTGAAATATGAGCACCAGAGACCTGGTGGTGTATTCCAGGAGATTGAAATTCCCGAGTGGAAATGGGAGCGGATCACTATGGACTTCGTTACTCGGACTTCCTTTGACTCGGAGGAAATTTGATGCAATTTGGGTCATTGTTGATAGGTCGACCAAATCAGCACACTTTATTCCGATATCCGTCTCCTACTCGTCGGAGAGGTTAGCGAGAGGTTTACATTAGGGAGATTGTTCGTCTCCATGGGGTTCCGGTATCTATTATCTCCGATCGGGGAATGCGGTTTACCTCGCGGTTCGGGAGAGCGGTCCCGGCGGGGAGTTAGGCACCCGAGGTTCGGTTGAGTACAGCATTTCATCCTCGGACGGATGGCCGGTCCGAGAGGACTATTCGGATTCTCGAGGACATGCTTCGAGCCCTGTGTTATTGATTTCGGAGGCTCGTGGGATCGGTTTCTACCATTAGCAGAGTCGCCTACAATAACAGTTACCAATCTAGCATCCGGATGGCTCCGTATGAGGCGTTGTATGGTAGGCAATGTCGATCACCGGTCGGATGGTTTGAACCGGGAGAGGCTCGGTTGTTGGGTACAGACTTAGTTCAGGAGGCCTTGGATAAGGTCAAGACTATTCACGAGAGATTGCGTTCAGCTCAGTCCAGGCAGAAGACTTATGCGGATCGTAAGGTTCGAAATGTAGATTTCATGGCTGGTGAACGAGTATTGCTCCGGGTGTCGCCTATGAAGGGCGTGATGAGGTTTGGGAAGAAGGGCAAGCTCGGCCCTAGGTATATTGGCCCATTTGAGATTCTAGACAGAGTGGGAGGGGTGGCTTACAGATTAGCTTTGCCGCCTAGCTTATCAGCCGTGCATCTAGTTTTTCACGTATCTATGCTTCGGAGATACCACGGCGATCCCACTCATGTGTTAGACTTCAGTACTGTCCAATTGGACAATGATCTATCTTACGAGGAGGAGCCGGTGGCTATTCTAGACCGGCAAGTTCGACAGTTGAGGTCGAAGAGTTATCCTTCTGTGCGTGTTCAGTGGAGAGGTCAGCCTCCTGAGGCATCGACCTGGGAGTCCGAGTCTGATATGCAGAGCCGCTACCCACATTTGTTTCCTGACTCAGGTACTTTTTTCTTTTGTCCGTTCGAGGACGAACGGTTGTTTTAAAGGTGGAGATTGTGACGACCCAAAGGGTCATCACTGGTTTTATTAATCATTCCGAGCTTTTGAGGTCTTGAAAACCTCATTTATAGTTGCCTCGATTTGCATGCACAGTCCGGGCACAAAGCTGGAAAAGATTTATGTTGAAATATGTGAAATATGTGAAAAAAGTTGAAGAATTTTGATATTAATATTGATATGGTTGACTTTGGTCAACATTATTGGTAAACGGACCCGGATCCGTGATTTGACTATTTCAGAAAATCCGTAGAAAAATATGGAACTTGGGCATATGTCCGAATTGAAATCCGAGGTCTAGAACCCCAGTAAAAGAATTTTTTTGTTAAATTGTTTTCTGAAAATGTTTAAGGAAAATGAAACTGAATTTTTATTAAAAAGTACTGGTATCGGGCTCGTATTTTGGTTCCGACGGCCGGTACAGGTCATATATATTGGTTAAGCGCTTCTTGTAAAGTTTGGTTGAAAACGGACGTCGTTTGACGCATTTCGGCCTTAAATTGGAAATTTTGGAAATTATGAAATTTGAAAGAATTCTTGAGTTTTAAGGCTCAATCCATTGATTTTGATGTTATTTTAGCGATTTGATCGCGCGAGCAAGTTCGTATGATGTTTTTGAGTTAGTGTGCATATTTGGTTTGGAGCCCCGAGGGCTCGGAGTGTTTCGGAGGTGGTTCGGGGTGTTTTTGGATTTGAAAACACAGCAGAAATTCTGCTGTTTCTGCAGAGAGATTTTGTTCTACGCGATCGCGGCCTCATCCACGAGATCGCACAGCATTGGCCAGTTCTTCTACGCGATCGCAGCATTCCTCACGCGATCGCGTAGCTTCGAGTTCCTCCCCCACGCGATCGCAGTCATTTTCACGCGATCGCATAGGGCAAATAGGCTGCCCGATGAGTTTCCTCTACGCGATCGCAGCAATCCTCACGCGATCGCGTAGCTTCCAGTCCTTTCTCTACGCGATCGCAACCATTTTCACGCGATCGCATAAGAGGCCAGTCTTTCCTCTACGCGATCGCAGCCCAATTCACGCGATCGCGTAGGGTAATTTCGCCCAGTGAATTCTTCATCTCAAAAATAGAACACTTACGGGATTTTATCCCATTTTCACAAAATCCCTTCTTCTCCACAGCCCTTAGGCAATTTTTGAGGCATTTCTTCATCAAAGTTCATTGGGTAAGTATTGTTAACTCGTTTTCTTCATTTTTCATCAACATCAATCAAATCCTTAGGCTTAAACATGTGGAAATTGGTTGAAAATTTGAGAAATGGGTATAGTTAGGGCTTTCAAAGAATTTGCGATTTAGACCTCGTTTTGGAGTCGAACTTAAGAACAAATTGTATATTTGAACTCATGGAAGATTGGGTGAACTTATTTTGGTTCGAAACTTGAGTTTCGATTATGTGGGCTCGGGGTCGGTTTTTACTATTCCGGGCAGAATGTTGTAAAAACCATATTTAGCAATATGAACTAGTTTGTTAAGTAGAATTGATGATATTAAATCAATTGTGTATAGATACGATTGGATTGGAGTCAAATTCAAAAGGAAAAGGCATTGCTACGGATTGAATCGTTCGTAAACTTTCGAGGTAAGTGTTTGTTCTATCCTAGCTTGAGGGAATAGGATTATGTGTTATGTGTTATGTGATCGAGTGCGGTGTATGGGTTGTGGTGACGAGCATCCATACACTGGCGTCTAGTATGACCGTGAGTCGTTGGAAAATAATTATTTTGAGATATATTACAGATGAATTGTTATTGTTCTCCCTTGTTGGGACTTGTTGTGAAGATAATTATTGATTGCCCTTGATGGGACGGTTTATGAATTACTGTTTCTTTCTTTGCCCTTAACCGTGATTGTTATTTGGGTGAGGAAGAGTGATAATGCACGAAGGGTGATGCCGTGCCATGTTTATTTATTTATGCACGAAGGTTAATGCCGTGCCATGTTTATTTATTGATTATGCACGAAGGATCATGCCGTGCCCTCTGTTATTGAACCATGTACGAAGGATCATGCCGTACTATGGATGTGAGGATGAGAGTAAAAGCACGAAGGGTGATGCCGTGTACTTTATTTGCTTATTTGGTGAGGATGAGAGTAAAAGCACGAAGGGTGATGCCGTGCAACCGCTTGCTATTTCTTGAATTGATATTACTTGTATTTACATTATACTTTGTTTTTCCTTGTGAATTTATTAACTGTTGTTAATTGTTGAATTCCTTAAGATATTCCTTATTGTGTTTATACTTGATTATTTCTTGTTATTTTGTGGTACACATATACATATTGAATTGCACAGGTTTATGGGGGTGTACGGTCCTAGGCTTGTCACTACTTCGCGGGATAGGCCGGGCACTTACCGAAGCACATGGGGTCGGTTGTCTTGATACTACACTTCGTGCGTTTTTGCACAGAGGTCCGGGTTACGATCGGGAGCAACAGCAGCAGTAAAGCGATTGCGTGGGAGTTAATCATATTTGAGACCGAGGTAGCTTGCGGACGTCCGCAGGCCCGGCGTCTCTCTCTTTATTTATGTTATTAGTCGTAGTCTCTTTGTTCCGAGACAAACAGAATTATGTTATATTTCCTTCCGACTTTTATGTGTAGTATTCCATAGTAGTTTGTGAGTTGGTGACTCCACGTCTTGGGTAGAGGATTTTAGTATGATTTTCACCTTGTGAATTGTTATTTCTATTTGGATTAAACATTCCGCATTTATTTAATTAAAATTGTGTTAAAAACATGATAGTATGAATACAGTGGCTTGCCTAGCTACCACGAGTAGGCGCCATCACGATCCCGATGTTGGGGGAAAATCCGGGTCGTGACAGCGTATTAGATTGTTAGGTAAAGCAAGCTAGGGTTCGTTGATGGGAGATATTCGAATGAGTAATTCCATGTATCTCTTTATGAAATTTGGGAAAAATGTAATGCTATTGTATTGTCATGGATTATGAACTCTGTGAGTGCTGAATTTCTTAGTGGTATGGTTTATGCTTCAAGTGCACATAAGGTGTAGATGGATCTAAAAGAAACTTTTGATAAGGTCAATGGTTCGAGAGTGATGTATTTACATAAACAGATTGCTACTCTAACTCAAGGTTTATCTAGTGTGTCTGCTTATTTTTCCAATTTAAAGGAATTGTGGGCGGAATTTGATGCTCTTATGCCTTGCCCTGGATGTGGCTGTGAAGAATCTAAGAAATATGTTGAACATTTTGAATATCAGAGGTTATTACAGTTCCTTATGGGGTTAAATGAAACCTATTCTCAGTCTAGTAATCAGATTTTAAACATGTCTCCTACACCTTCAATAAACAAAGCCTATTCTATGATAATTTCTGAAGAAAGTAGAAGATCATTAGCTTCACAGGGAACTGAAGTAAATGAAGGTACTGCATTATTCAATAATAAGGGAATTTCTACTGGAAATTTAATGCATCAAAATGGAAAAGGAATTTTAGGGACAGGATGTGAGATGACACCCTTGTTTAGCAATAAAGGGAATGTGAGAAACAACTATGGTCAAACTGGAGGAGGAAGTTATTCTAATACTAGCTATAAGTCTAAGAGAAATAGCTTACATTGTGACTACTGTAATTTTAAAGGTCACACCAGAGAAAACTGTTACAAATTGAATGGATATCCATCTTATTTTAAGTCTGAAAAGAAGAGTGGTTTTGAGAATTCAGTGAATTATGTAGCTGATAATTCTACCAGACATGTACAAGCAGGTTCCACAAACTTTGCAGGACATTCTCAGGTGCAAGTTCAAAATATGCAATCTGGAATTCCTCAGTTCACTCAAGACCAATATAAGCAGATTCTTCAACTACTAGGAAAGCAACCTGAAAGTAGTGGGAATGTTATGGCAGCAGGTATACCATTTTGTGGTGATATTACTAAAATCTTGACAAAATGGATTGTAGATTCAGGTGCTTCTAGTCAAATGGTGAATGATTATAATTTGTTGATCAATTCAAAGTTTGTTGACGGCAAGGGAGGAAAAGTTCATCTACCTACTGGTAGTGTTACTGATGTTAGTCACATAGGATCTGTTCCTATCCTGAAGAATCTAGTAGTGTCTAATTTGATGTACATTCCTGACTTCAAATACAATCTTCTATCTGTTTCCAAGCTCACAAAGGAAATGAGATGGATTGTTATGTTCTTTCCTGATTTCTTTATTTTTCCCAGGAGCTCTTCAGTGGACAGGTGAGGGGGATTGGTAGAGAGGAATATGGTCTATATGTGTTCAATTCTACTCCGAAGAAGTCAGTAGCTTTGGGAATACAAAGTCCATGTCAAGAATCTGGTGCTTCAGAGATTTCAAAGCAGATAAACTCAGTAAATGTAGTTAAAGGCTTTAATAAAACAGTGAGTATAGATGTATGGCACATGAGATTAGGTCATTCTCCCATAGATACTTTGCAGAAACTAAATAAGTCTTGAGATCTACAGTCAAGAGATTGTAATGGTAAAGTCAAGCACTGTGAAGTATGTCCTCTAGCAAAACAAACAAGATTACCCTTTCCTGTTAGTTCTACTTCTACAGATTCATGCTTTCATACAATTCATGCAGATGTGTGGGGACCTTATAGAGTTTCTACATATGATGGCAAAAGGTATTTTTTGACTTTAGTAGATGATTACTCAAGATACACTTGGATCTTCTTATTGCCAACAAAAGCTGAAGTTGTTGTTGCTTTGAGATACTTCTTTGTTATGATCAAGAATGTGTATTCTACTTCTGTGAAGATGTTTGATCTGATAATGGTTGTGAATTTTTTAATACTCACATGACAGAGTTATTACATTCTCAAGGGATTATACATCAGAGTTCCCGTATCTATACACCTCAGCAAAATGGAGTTGCTAAAAGAATGCATAGATATATTTTAGAAGTTTCCAGTTCACTCAGATTTCAAGCCTCAATACCTTTGAAATTCTGGGGTGAATGTGTAACTACTGCAATCTATATCATCAATAGATTGCCTTCTACTGTATTAGGAAACAAATCTCCTTTTGAGAAACTGATTGGACATGTACCTTCTTTAAAACATATGAGAGTTTTTGGATGCTTGGGTTATGTTTCCACAGTTAAAAGATCAGACAAATTTGCTCCAAGAGCCTATCCTGCAGTCTTTCTTGGGTACTCTACTACACAGAAAGGATATAAGATGTTTGGTCTATACTCAAAGGAATTCCATGTAAGTAGAGATGTGGTATTCATGGAAAATATTTTTCCTTTTCAGTCTTTCACTTCTTCTTCTTCTTCTTCATCCTTATTTCCTATTCTTGATGTGCAAACCATTTCTTCTCTTAATCATACTAATATCTCTTCTCAGCCTATATCTCCCAATCTTTCTTCCTCTACATCTGCTTCTTCTCCAACTAATTCTATACCTTTCTTCTCTGATGATATTAACAATTCTTCATCATTTGATATACCTACTTCTACTCCTGCTAAAGTTATTGATACTAGCAGGAGGTCATCTAGAACTAGCAGACCTCCCATATGGCTAAACGACTACATTGTTCCAGGAAAAGGAAATGATCATTGTTGCTATCCAAATTCTGATGTTATTACTTATACTAATGTATCATCTATTCACAGTAATGCTTTAGCTGCCTATTCTGCCATAGTTGAACCTAAATCTTATACTGATGCTCTTAAAGATAAGAAATGGATTGAAGCAATGAAAGCTAAAATCTCAGCTCTAGAAGATAATCATACTTGGTCAATTGTAGAATTGCCTTCTCGAAAGACTCTCATTGGGTGTAAATGGGTGTTTAAGGTGAAATATAGTTCTTCAGGTGCAGTAGAAAGATGCAAAGCTAGGCTTGTAGCAAAGGGGTGTCACACCTCCTTTTTACACCGCACATATAATGTAAACGTAAATGTGCCACTGTTTAATACTACACCCCCGAGAAGGGATATAATAATAACTAGGGAAGGAGTTTTTCCACTTAAAGGACAATCGGAACGGGATCAATTTATTTAATTATTCAGAGTCGCCACTTGGAAAAATAATGGTGTCCCAAGTCACCGGTTTAATCCCAAACCGAGGAAATTTATGACTCTGTAATACAGTCCGCGAAACTAGAAACCTGGATAAGGAATTCTATTAACCCGGGAGAAGGTGTTAGGCACTCCCGGATTCCGTGGTTTTAGCACGGTCGCTCAACTGCAATTTTTGCTTTTATCTGATTTCGTTACATATTATAACTATGTGCTTTTAATGTTCCGCTTTTCAATTTTAGAAGAATTGCGACGTCACGAAAACACATTTCGAGTCACACCGCAACCGGTACGCCTGTGACTTTAATGTATTTTAGTTTCGCCGAGAATAAGATTTGGGTCACATAAATGCACACCAGTATTTAGGAAAAGTAATTTTATTAAACTAATGTGCCTAAAGCAATTTCGCGTTTGTAATTTGCGAGGGTCATGGATTTTAGCTAAATGGCACGCCTTGGAATTTAAGGATCATGGTCATGTTATGCGAAAATATATACAATCACTGTGATAGATCAAGCCGCACCTAAAATATTTTCTATGAATTCAAACGTCATTTTCGTATACTACGATGGCCTTGAATCACACAAAAGAATCTTGAAACTGTAATCCGAAGCACCGAGAAATTACATAAACAATATATTATCACCCACCATAGAGAACTAATTCATCAATGGACAAATGACAGAGAAATAAAACGGGGAAAAACAAAAGAGAGGAATTAAATGCCTTCAAAGAGGACAAATCTTAGCAATTCACGGCAAGGATACCCAAAATAAATGGAGGCACTTTTCATGAGGAAATTAATCACATAAATCTCGTCAATCATGAATAATTTTAGAGAAATATTCACAACTCCTAAACAAATACTTATCTTAGGCAATAAATTAAATTTCAACTAGGATCAAGCCTATTCGATTGAAATCAGTATAGATCATAAAGCTTCACAATTGAAGATGCAGCTTTCAATTGTTTCTTAAATTTTGCCAAAAGCATCATTTTGCTTTATTTAATATCCCTCTATTTTCAGATGGCAAAAGGAACTCACAACAGCTCAACAAATGATGGTAGAAGTTTTCAATAATCTGCTTACTGTTTTTCCGTTCTCGGGGGTAATGGGGTGTGAGCTGCAAGTAAGTTGGACTTTTTTATACCTCTTTATTAACTCCACATGATCTAGAGTAACAAAGGTATCTGTAAATATTTCAAGCATAAAACACTTTTCTATTGAACTAGCTCAATTCCATATAGTCGTGCATGTTTGTCAATAGCTCATAACTCCTGTAACCAAATCGCTTTTGTTATAAGAATACCATTTATAGAGGGCATTCCAACTGTTTAGACCATCTTAGTGATTCTGTTTGCAAGTATGAATCCAACGGAAAACGTATTTTAGTCACCAACAACTAGCTAGCTAGATCCAAAAACGTTTCATTTAGAGCATCGAGTATCATACTGATTTAACCGAAGGAACATTACTCAAATCCTACTGCTGAAAGCACACATTAAGCATCGAAATCACCAAATATGTGATATTAATTTACAGAATTTCATTCATCAAAATTAATTACATATATGTTCAAATCTTACCTGGATTGCCGAGAAAATTATAGGTAAAAGAGCAAATGAAGGTCCGATGGCATAGAGACGGAACTGACTCTTCAACTAGTAGAAACAATTCGATTTGTTTTACAGCAACACCAAAGTCCAGCGACGCAAACTTGACGGAAATAAAAACTGGACAGCAACAATAACTTTAATTCGGAACCGACGAACAAAACTTTGACTGAAATCGACTCACTCGAGCCCGATTGAAATCCATGGTTCTCTCGGCATCACTACCAAATAGCAGTTAGCCGAATGAAGGAAAGATATAAAGAGTAGGCACATCAATCCAATGAAACAGCCCAACAGCTCCAATTATGGACTAAATTCAATTTTAAAACCCAGGAAATCTATGTCAGAGATCTCTTTGAATCGACTAACACAAACTAATTGTTTTTGCGTATAGAAATCAACTTTATTCTCCTTTTTTTTTAAGCTAGAAATTTCAGATCTTATAAAGGAAATTTTTGAAATTCAGAATCTCCTCTTAGATGTTTTTCGCCTGGGTTTCCTAATTGAAGAAGAAGATGTAAGACCATGGGGGTGGGGGTATGGGACACGGAATTTCCGTGTCTCTAAGGGGGAAATGGTTCAGGCGGGTTGGATTTGGGCTGGGGTCTGGTTTTTTGGGCTGGGGGTAGCTGGGCGTTGGACTGGAGGGTAGCTGGGTGTTGGGCTGGAGGGTTTTAGGTGGTTTGGGCATGGGTTTGGGATAATTTGGGCCAGGTTTTAAGCAAAATGGCCCAATTCGGGTCTGATGCTATTTTCTTGACATTTTGTTCTAAAATAAATTGATACTAATTAGTACTAAAATGTGAAATTAAATTCCTAAATGCAAATGCATATTTTTTTGTATTATTATATGAATTTTCATGCAACTAATTAATACGCAAAATTGTAAGAAATAAGGAAAAATTGTTTATTTTGAATTTTATGGGAATAACTCATATATAGGGTAAAAATCACGTGCTCACAGCTGCCCCTCTTTGCTCGGGAACACGAAGAGTTTCCGTGCAAAGATAAGTGAGCAACTATGAACGACTTTTACCCGTTCGAGTATTCCGTTGTGAAGCATTTTGAAAAGCTTTGACCGCACCCTGCTTCAGAGGTTGCCTACATATCCTGGGCTAAACAGGAATCAGGTCAGTGTAGTTCGGGAGTGATGGAGTATCGAGGTTGAGAGTCGAGGTTCCGTCCGAGGCTCCGGTCCGTTGTCCCGTTATTACATCAAAATTGAGAAAGACTAACTAAACCTATCAGCTACGAGTTACAAAATTCCTATCTATGAGTCTTCCGAAGCTTGATCTTGAGTTGGTTGGTGCTTCATGCGGACCCTGATCTGAATCTTGATGCTTGTTAGCCGCAGGTGTTGGTTCATCCTTCTTCAGCTTTTGGATCAAGTCTGGACATATAGTGCTCATTTTTTTCAGGTGGGCTCCTAGTTGCTGATGCTTGAAAAATATTCTTCCAATGGTATTCTTGTTGTTGCCTTAAACTTGTATTCTTCTCTTCATCGGCATTCTTGTTATTGTCTTGACTTGTATGTTCTTTTTCACCGGCATTCTTGTTATTGCCTTGAACTTGTTCAACTTCTTCAATATGAAGCGTTCGTCCATTCTCCAGGTGGACCCATGATTGTGACAAAATAAACAACCAAAGAGAGATTTTTTCTGCCCCAGTATGGTGACTGGGCACATCATGCTTTTGAATATCAGACTTTCATCATTTTTTTCATTTTTTTTTCCTTTTTTTTTTCGTTTTTAAATGCAGACATGTATGAGATGCAGTGTAGAAAAATATTCCCGTGTTAGAAGGTGGGCGCCTAACAGAAATTAAATGTGTAATGCAGAAAAGTATTCCCGTGTTTGAAGGTGGGCGCCTAACAGAAATTAAACGTGCAATGCAGAAATGTATTCCCGTGTTTGAAGGTGGGCGTCTAACAGAAATTAAACGTGCAATGCAGAAAAGTATTCCCGTGTTAGAAGGTGGGCGCCTAACGGAAATTAAACGTGCAATGCAGAAAAGTATTCCCGTGTTTGAAGGTGGGCGCCTAACAGAAATTTAAACGTACAATGCAGAAAAGTATTCCCGTGTTAGAAGGTGGGCGCCTAACGGAAATTAAACGTGCAATGCAGAAAAGTATTCCCGTGTTAGAAGGTGGGCGCCTAACAGAAATTAAACGTGCAATGCAAAAAAATATTCCCGTATTCGAAGGTGGGCACCTAACAGAAATTAAACGTGCAATGCCGAAATGTATTCCCGTGTTTGAAGCTGGGCGCCTAACAGAAATTAAAAATGCATGAAATTAAAAACTTTTGTGTTACCTTGTGATTGAAGGTTATCTTAGGTGAAAAATTCATCGGACTAAGACATTTAATCTTAGGAGAAAGTTTCAACAGACTAAGATTTTGATTCTCACTGGACTATGTCCATTTCAATGTAATCTCAGGAGGATTAACCATCGGACTGAGTTTATGACTCCAGGAGATAACTCTTCGGACTGGGTCTATTTTCTGTGTTATCTCAGGAGGAATTTCCATCGGACTGAGATTATGACTCCAGGAGATAACTCTTCGGACTGGGTCTATTTATACTTTCCTTTCTTTTCGGCTTTTGCCTTTCTTTCTTTTCCAACTTCTGATTTTACCTTTCAAATTATGCCTTTCCTTTTCGTTTCAAACTATGCCTTCATTTCCTTTTCCAACTTCTACTTTCACTGGGTTCTGCCTTCCTTTTGTTTTCACATTGCATTATCTCTTTATCTTAGGTGAAAAATTCATCGGACTAAGACTTTTGTCTTAGGAGAAAGTTTCAACAGACCAAGATTCTTTCGTTTCATCTTAGGTGAAAAATTCATCAGACCAAGACTTTTATCTTGGGAGAAAGATTCAACGGACTAAGATTTTATCCAATTCATCTTAGGTGAAAAATTCATCGGACTAAGACTTTTGTCTTAGGAGAAAGTTTCAACAGACTAAGATTGTATCATTCTCCGATACTTGTTCATTTGTATGGTCTTAGGAGGATTATCCATCGGACTGAGTTTATGACTCCAGGAGATAATTCATCAGACTGGGTCCATTTGCAATTCAGACTTTCTTAAGTCTTTCAATTTCAATAATCTTTCCTTTCTTTTTCGGCTTTTGCCCTTTCTTTCTTTTCCAACTTATGATTTTACCTTTCAAATTATGCCTTTCCTTTTCGTTTCAAATTATGCCTTCATTTCCTTTTCCAACTTCTACTTTCATTGACTTCGCCCTTCCTTTTGTTTTCACATTTCATTATCTCTTTATCTTAGGTGAAAAATTCATCAGACCAAGACTTTTATCTAGGGAGAAAGTTTCAGCAGACTAAGGTTCTTTCCTTTCACCTTAGGTGAAAAATTCATCAGACCAAGACTTTTATCTTGGGAGAATGATTCAACAGACTAAGACTTTATCCAATTCATCATAGGTGAAAAATTTATCGGACTAAGACTTTTGTCTTAGGAGAAAGTTTCAACAGACTAAGATTGTATCATTCTCCGATACTTGCTTCATTTACCTTTCAACTTGAATTGTTCATCTTCAAAAACAATTGTATTCACCTTCATGCTCTTCGGATGACTATCCGATGACAGAAAATTTTTTCTGCCCCAGTTTGACAATATCTTTTGCTCCTGTTTCAAAGCAAAGAAAACTCTATCAGTTTAAAATGCGGTGGTTGGTTGTGGCCTTGAACTTTCCACTTGAATGCTTGGCCTGTTCACCGACTATCCATTTTTACTTCTTCTTTGTTCAAACTCGCCTTCCTTACGGCATGTATGTTGTTCCTTTCTTGACGGATCCCACAAACTTCGATCTCGATTCCTTTGATGACTTCATTTGAAAACCTTGGGTGTTTTTTGACTGACTCTTCCCTTTGTCAGAATATATACCTTTCTCTGTTCAAACCCATGTTTCCATTTATTATATTGTTCGCGAATTGGCTCTTTGCCGACCTTTGTGTCTTTGCATGAACCCCAAACATTTTTATTGTTGCCCTCTCCATTGCACATGTTGCTCTTTTGGCTTAAAGTACTGGCCTTGTCTTTTTCTGACTTACGACATTTGTCGTGTTGGCCAAATCCCATCTTGTGCAATTGGAAAGCTTGGTGGCAAATTTTGAAATCATTTCTTTATTTGTTATGACCCGACCGACTCGATATGAGGGAGGGTAAAACAAGGTGTGAAGGATAGAGAGAAAGGAAGATACAATTCCTAACAAGAAACCTACGGAAGAATGACCTATCGGATGTGAATACCGACTCTAGCGACCTTAACATGCACTTCAGCCTTCTTTGTATAGGAAATCTGATGTTCAACTCTTGTTGCAAGTTCTGCCGTGAAACCGGTCTTCAACACTTCATTTCTTTGATCTGATCCTTAGTCGACTTGTAGTGCCCATAGGGTTTTCACCATCAAGCCTCTCTCATTTGCTCTTTCTTTCTCTCGACTCACCGTCGCCTTACGGTGCCCGTGCGGGTTTTCACCGATAAGACTCTCTCATTTTGATTTCTCTCATCTTGGAGTCTCGTGGTGGTTCTCATCACCTTGAATTCCTCATTCTCCTTTGTTCGTATTGGGGTGTTGCCCCTGATGTGATTTACCTTTATTCGCTTGACTCGGCATTTCTTGAAGATTGATCGGAAGGTCTTCCTTTGAATCGTAATGTAGGCTTTTGGATGGGATATAGAAAAAAAGGATATAAAGGCTCAAAAATATTTCATCGTGGGTTAAAATTACATCTTTCGGAATCTTATTTATTCAACAACCATAACTTCTGCCCCAGTTTCCTTCTTGGGGGATTTGTTTTTGATTTTTCCTTTATTGTGACTGAACCTCAGTGAGGCTGCCTACGTACCCTTTCGGGATCAAGTCAAACGTAGTTCGGACTACGTCCGTATTCATTGTTGCATCTTGACTTCTCCCGATTTTTTTTCTTTTTCTTTTCTTTTTCTTTTTCTTTTCTTTTCTTTTCTTTTCTTTTTTTTCTTTTCTTTTTTTTTCTTTTGTTTCTCCATTTTATTTCCCCGCTCAATCCTCAATTTTTGTTGTTGATTCCAAAAGAGGGATATGAAAGAAAATATAATATGGCTCAAAGGGGTAGCAATGGACGAAGTGTTTGGATAGCCGAATAAAATGCCTTCGTCATTCCAATCTTCAAAACCTACCAAGTACAAACTATCTAGTTAAACACCTTTGATTGATTCACATATTTGCCTTGATGAATCTCAGTGCCATTGGGCAACAATCCCGATACCACGAATGGTTCCTTTAACCTTGGGCTACTCTTGCCTTTGGCTTTAAACCGATGAAGCATGATGCATTTCCACGGCATTTCTTTATGTTACGCTTTCCCTAATGTTCACTTGATTCCGGCTTCACAGTATTCCAATATGTTTTTATTTCTTCCGAGTATCATTACATCTTCAACATTGTTTCATTGACTTTTAAAATCAGGCTTAGAATTATGTGCATGTCATGTTGCTAAAGTCAGTATGAGAAGAAATACAAAGTGATCAGAAATGGAATGACTAGGAATGATGGGAAACAGAGAGTTGTATTAAACTGATGGGTTGAAACAACAAGACGAACAACAAAATGAACAGACTAGACTAGAATTACAAACCTAGACGACACTAAACAAATTTATTACTAAACAAAGCAAAGTGGAAAGATAGAAGGGTTTTGACTCTCAAGACAACGTCCGGATTACAACCCTGAAATAACCCGGGCAAGAGAGATGACACCAAAATATACTACCAAAACTCCAAGAGACGGAGCGCCTTCCAATTGACAAGCATGGCATCCTAGCCACTGAATTCTGCATTAATGTTGCCAAGATCACTTTTTGTTTCAATATATTCAACTTCAGTTGACCTCCCAAGAAGATTTTCATCACCCACGTCACCGGGCATCATTCCCACAAAATGTGCTCCGTTATGTGCGAGTAAAGGATTCTGTGCAATGTTCTGGATGCCACTGCCTTGGACCGCAATTATTCCTTCCTGAATCATTCTTTCTATCTCTCTTTTCAAATCCCGACAACTTTCAACATCGTGCCCCAGGGCATTGGAGTGGTATTCACACCTTTTGGATGAGTCAAAACTTCTCGCAAGTCGGTCCACCCGATTTGGAGGGATGGGTGCAATCACGCCACGTCGTTTTAGCTTCTCAAACAAGCTTGCATAGGACTCTCCTATTGGTGTAAAATTATCTTTCAACTTCTGTTCCTTTCCATACCCCTGGCTTGGATGTGGGTTATAAGGTATTTGAAAATTTTGCGGAGGTTGGTAAAGATTTTGTGATGTTCGGGCTCGCTTTCTTGGGTGTTTTGAGGATTGAGCAACATACTGGACTGGATCAACAGAGTATGGAGGGTTCTGAGGCGGGTAGTAATGCTTAAGAGGGTCATGGAAAACTTGATGAGGTTGCGTATACCTTTGAGATGTTCTCATAGGACCTCTTCTCGACCCTGACATCATCATGATTTCTTCATCACTCCCATACACATCACTAAATTCACTTTGGACATCCTGAGCCGCATTTTTGAGAGCTGCTTGACTTATAATTTTGCCCGTCTTAAGACCATCTTCCACCATTTCTCCCATTTTGATTATTTCTTCAAAGGAGTGACCAACTGCAGATATCATGTTTTGAAAGTAATCCGGCTCTTGAGCCTGAAGGAAAACAGTGGCCAACTCGTGATCATTCATGGGTGGCTTAGCTCTCGCTACCTGCTCTCTCCATTTGATGGCATATTCCCTGAAACTTTCAGTTGGTTTCTTTTTCAGTTTAGAAAGGGAAATGCGGTTTGGGGTGGCGTCAATATTGTATTGAAACTGTTTGATAAAGGCTTGTGCCAAATCATCCCGGACGTGCCAACCAGATGCGTCCTGATCCCAAAACCATTCAGATGCTACTCCCGAGAGGCTTTCCCCAAAATAAGCCATAAGCAATTCTTCTTTTCTTCCCACGCCTCTCAATTGGTTGCAATACCTTTTCAGGTGGGCTATGGGGTTTCCGCGTCCATCATACTTTTCCAATTTGGGAACCTTGAAACCAGGCGGCAAGTGGACATCGGGGAACATACAAAGATCTCTGAAGGCAACACTCTTTTGACCTGCCTTTTCTTGCATGTTTTTCAGTCGTTGTTCTAATCTCTTCAATCGTTGGGCCATTTCTTCCTGTACATTCTTTCAGGTAGGCTTCTCAACGTTTGCAGGAAGGTCAAACGAGTACGAGTGGTATTCGGGAGAGTGGTACTCTTCTTGCTGTATAGCAGGTTGTGACTCATGAGAAGGCTGTCCTTGGCCATTGGCCCATGCTTGATGCATTTTGGTCATTTGTTGTTTCAATGCTCTGTTTTCCTCAACCACAGTAGACCCTTGTTGAATTTTCTGACCCTGAGTCTCTTGAGCACTCGTAACAACTTCGATGCCGGTTATCATTTTCCTTGGATCTTGCTTTCCAATTTACCACAACCAACCACCTCGACTTTCTGGATCAACAAAACGAAACCACCGGGTTAGCGTTAAGGTATTCCACTTATTGATTTCCTTTGTTTTTTTTTCTGCTATTTTCTTTTCTTTTTCCCTTTTTGTGGTTTTTTTCATTTTCTATTCTTTTTTTTTTCTTTTTGTAGTTTTTCATTTTTTTTTGGTTATGGACATGGTCGAATCCTATGTGGATTGCCTACATATCATGACCCCGCATGAATCAGACCGCGCGTAGTTCTTGCAAATTAATGCAAGAAATAAAGAGATTTTTATTCGATTTTTTTTTTTTTTCTTTTTTTGAAGAAAAATTGTAAAAGCCGACTCCAACTACAAACTCTGATGAAAAACTTTCACACCTTGTGCCAGAGATTTCTACAAGAATAATAATATTTTTAGCGCCAATTATGACTATTTCTACAAAATTAGCCATGTAATGGCTTATTTGGCAAAAATGGCTTTTTTGTAAAATTTATTTAATAAAAAAGATGAACTTGAAATTTTTTTTATCCCGTGGCTCATGGGGCATCGTTCGGCATCGCCATAAACCAACACAAAACTATTTTTTCATAAATTGGCCATGTAATGGCTTATTTAGACAAAGTGGCTCTTTTTGCAAAATTTTATTTAAGAAGATGCAATTTCAAAATTTATCCTGGGGCCTATGGGGCATCGTTCAGCACCGACACAAGCCAACACAAGACTGAGGAAGTTAAAATGCAAAAAATGTGGTTATTTCAGCAAAATTCCGGCCATGTAATGGCTTATTTGATAAAGTGGATATTTTTTGAAAAGTTGAGTGATGACTCAAACTTAATTTTGTGGATACAACCTTTCAACATTTTCGCGAGGGATTTTTCAAAGCTATGCCCGCAAATTATTTAAAATAACTCAAAGTGGCTATTCTTGCAAAAACGGCCTTCCGGTGTCTTTTTGAGGGACATTCGGCTTATTTTGAGCAAGAATAGCATCACCCGACTTATTTATAACAAAATCAAAAATTTGACATTTTTTGGTTATTTTTACAAAAAGGGTGTGAACCCGGACTTGATTTTGCGGCTATGGCCTTGCAACATTTCCGCGAGGGAATATTTCAAGGTTGTGCCCAAAAATTATTTATAAAGATTCAAAGTGGCTATTTTTGCAAAAACAGCCTTCCGGCGTCCTTTCGGAACATTCGGCTATTTGCAAAAACGGCATCACTTTGATTTTATTGACAAAATTAAACACACATTTTTTTTTTGATTTTTTAAAGGGGTGGTTGGACCCGACGAGGGTTGCCTACGTATCCCACCTAATGGCGAGAATCAAACCTGCGTAGTTCGGTCAGATTATTTGACCAATTATTTCAACAAAATTGTTCTACCTATTTTTCAAAAATTTTTTTTTCAAGCAATCGACAGCATTTCGTCGACATTTCAATATTTTCTATTCTAAAATTTCCTCTCTTTTTTGTTTTTCAAGAATTTAGCCAATAATAATCTAGAACAAATAAATGCAACATATAACATGCTCGGTCTTTTATTACCGGGTCACTTGTCCTAGACGGACCCAACCCCTGTGTTGAGTCCCCTAAGTCAGATATGATGCAAATAAACGTCCTAAATCTAGGTTCAATATCCTGAAGTTTCATCGGTACTAGACCGTGTACCCGAGCGGACAACTCGGATCGAGGAGGGGCTACGTACCGGTGACCCGCGGGGTCAATCGGCTTTGTAACTTATCCGGCCACTTTTTTCTTATTTTTGGTATGACTTAACAGAATGGGGAGTCTCAACCAGTAAGCACATCCCCGGAGGTGAAGAAGAGAAGGGTTTTCGGCACAATTTTATATATACAATTCACGCAATATCAAAGCGGTAAACATGTAGCACATTAATCAAAACATATAATGAAATCAGATATAAGCAAAAACAACAATTTAACTGAGCTCGAACTCTTAAACCCTGAACCGAAGTTCTGGGTTACTTATCCCCAGCAGAGTCGCCAGAGCTGTCACACCTCCTTTTTTCACACTCACGTAACGTAAATGTGCCACTGTTTAATACTACACCCCGAGAAGGGATATAATAATAATCAGGGAAGGAGTTTTTCCACTTAAAGGACAGTCGGAACGAGATCAATTTATTTAATTTTTCAGAGTCGCCACTTGGGAATATAATGGTGTCCCAAGTCACCGGTTTAATCCCGAACTGAGGAAAGATTGACTCTGTTACAGTCTGTGAACCAGAAATTCGGATATGGAATTCTGTTAACCCCGGAGAAGGTGTTAGGCACTCCCAAATTCCGTGGTTTTAGCATGGTCTCTCAACTGTTGAATTTGATTTTATCTGATTTCTTTATATATTTTAACTATGTGCTTTTAATGTTCCGCTTTTCAATTTTAGAAGAATTGCGACGTCACGAAAACACATTTCGAGTCACACCGCAATCGGTACGCCTGTGACTTTAATGTATTTCAGTTTCGCCGAGAATAAGATTTGGGTCACATAAATGCACACCCGTATTTAGGAAAAGTAATTTTATTAAACTAACGCGCCTAAAGCAATTTCGCGTTTGTAATTTGCGAGGGCCATGGATTTTAGCTAAATGGCACGCCTTGGAATTTATGGATCATGGTCATGTTATGCGAAAATATATACAATCACTGTGATAGATCAAACCGCACCTAAAATATTTTCTATGAATTCAAACGTCATTTTCGTATACTACGATGGCCTTGAATCACACAAAAGAATCTTGAAACTGTAATCCGAAGCACCAAGAAATTACATAAACAATATATTATCACCCACCATAGAGAACTAATTCATCAATTGACAAATGACAGAGAAATAAAACGGGGAAAAACAAAAGAGAGGAATTATATGCCTTCAAAGAGGACAAATCTTAGCAATTCACGGCTAGGATACCCAAAAAAAATGGAGGCACTTTTCATGAGGAAATTAATCACATAAATCTCGTCAATCATGAAGAATTTTAGAGAAATATTCACAACTCCTAAACAAATACTTATCTTAGGCAATAAATTAAATTTCAACTAGGATCAAGCCTATTCGATTGAAATCAGTATAGATCATAAAGCTTCACAATTGAAGATGCAGCTTTCAATTGTTTCTTAAATTTTGCCAAAAGCATCATTTTGCTTTATTTAATATCCCTCTATTTTCAGATGGCAAAAGGAACTCACAACAGCTCAACAAATGATGGTAGAAGTTTTCACTAATCTGCTTACTGTTTTTCCGTTCTCGGGGGTAATGGGGTGTGAGCTGCAAGTAAGTTGGACTTTTTTATACCTCTTTATTAACTCCACATGATCTAGAGTAACAAAGGTATCTGTAAATATTTCAAGCATAAAACACTTTTCTATTGAACTAGCTCAATTCCATATAGTCGTGCATGTTTGTCAATAGCTCATAACTCCTGTAACCAAATCGCTTTTGTTATAAGAATACCATTTATAGAGGGCATTCCAACTGTTTAGACCATCTTAGTGATTCTGTTTGCAAGTATGAATCCAATGGAAAACGTATTTTAGTCACCAACAACTAGCTAGCTAGATCCAAAAACGTTTCATTTAGAGCATCGAGTATCATACTGATTTAACCGAAGGAACATTACTCAAATCCTACTGCTGAAAGCACACATTAAGCATCGAAATCACCAAATATGTGATATTAATTTACAGAATTTCATTCATCAAAATTAATTACATATATGTTCAAATCTTACCTGGATTGCCGAGAAAACTATAGGTAAAAGAGCAAATGAAGGTCCGATGGCATAGAGACGGAACTGACTCTTCAATTAGTAGAAACAATTCGATTTGTTTTACAGCAACACCAAAGTCTAGCGATGCAAACTTGACGGAAATAAAAACTGGACAGCAACAATAACTTTAATTCGGAACCGACGAACAGAACTTTGACTGAAATCGACTCACTCGAGCCCGATTGAATTCCATGGTTCTCTCGGCATCAATACCAAATAGCAGTTAGCCGAATGAAGGAAAGATATAAAGAGTAGGCACATCAATCCAATGAAACAGCCCAGCAGCTCCAATTACGGACTAAATTCAATTTGAAAACCCAGGAAAGCTATGTCAGAGATCTCTATGAATCGACTAACACAAACTAATTGTTTTTGCCTATAGAAATCAACTTTATTCTCCTTTTTTTTAAGCTAGAAATTTCAGATATTATAAAGGAAATTTTTGAAATTCAAAATCTCCTCTCAGATGTTTTTCGCCTGGGTTTCCTAATTGAAGAAGAAGATGTAAGACCATGGGGGTGGGGGTATGGGACACGGAATTTCCGTGTCTCTAAGGGGGAAAGGGTTCAGGCGGGTTGGATTTGGGCAGGGGTCTGGTTTTTTGGGCTGGGGGTAGCTGGGCGTTGGGCTGGAGGGTAGCTGGGCATTGGGCTGGAGGGTTTTAGGTGGTTTGGGCATGGGTTTGGGATGATTTGGGCCAGGTTTTAAGCAAAATGGCCCAATTCGGGTCTGATGCTATTTTCTTGATATTTTGTTCTAAAATAAATTGATACTAATTAGTACTAAAATGTGAAATTAAACTCCTAAATGCAAATGCATATTTTTTTGTATTTTTATATGAATTTTCATGCAACTAATTAATACACAAAATTGTAAGAAATAAGGAAAAATTGTTTATTTTGAATTTTATGGGAATAACTCATATATAGGGTAAAAATCACGTGCTCAGAAGGGGTATATCCAGCATGAAGGATTAGATTACAATGAGACATTTTCTCCTGTAGCTAAGATGGTTACAGTCAGATCAGTTCTTGCTGTTGCTGCTGCAAAACATTGGCCTATATTCCAGATGGATGTACAAAATGCTTTTCTTCAAGGTGATCTACTTGAAGATGTTTATGTGGAGGTTCCACCAGGGTTTTCCAGCCAAGGGGGAAGAAGCATGTCTGCAAACTTCATAAGTCTCTATATGAACTTAAACAAGTTCCTAGGCAATGGAATAAGAAGCTGACAGATTCTCTGTTACAATTGGGATTTACTCAAAGTCATTTTGACTACTCATTGTTTGTAAAGAGAATCAAATCTGAGCTTATTGTGGTACTTGTCTATGTAGATGATCTACTTGTAACTGGGACAAGTCAGAATCTGATTCTACAAACCAGAAATGATCTGAAGCTGAAGTTTAAAATGAAAGATCTTGGAGAACTCAAGTTCTTTCTTGGAATAGAGTTTGCTAGATCAACAAAAGGTATTGTAATGAGCCAAAGAAAGTATGCTTTGGAACTTATTGCTGAAATGGGACTTAGTGGTGCAAAGCATGCTGGCACTCCTATGGAAGCTAATATGAAACTTACATCTGAAAAGTATGACAGATTTATTTCAGATACTTCTTCCTCTGAAACAGAAGATAAAGTTTTAGAAGATGTTAGTAAATATCAAAGACTGATAGGTAGACTATTATATCTTACTATGACTAGAGTGGATATTGCTTATGTAGTGCAAGTCCTTAGTCAGTTTATGCACAAACCAAACCAAGTTGCTTTAAGAGTAGTAAGATATATCAAAGGTTCCCCTAGTCTTGGTCTCATAATGCCATCTGACAGTTCAAGTAAACTTGTAAGTTTTTGTGACTCAGATTGGGGAGGTTGTCTTCAAACTAGGAAATCAATAACTGGTTATTTGGTGAAATTTGGAGATGCCTTGATTTCATGGAAGTCAAAGAAGCAAGAAACTGTTGCTAGAAGTTCTGTAGAAGCAGAATTTAGGAGTATGGCTTCAACAGTAGCAGAAATTACATGGCTAACAGGGCTGTTTAAAGATATGGGAGTGGATGTTGAGCTGCCTGGGGTTCTTAATTGTGATAGCAAGGCTGCTATTAAGATTGCAGCTAATCCTATATTTCACGAAAGAACCAAACACATTGATATTGATTGCCAATTTGTTGGGGGGAAACTAATACAAGGGTTGATCAAGACTCAGCATGTATCTACTAAAGAACAACAAGCTGATATTCTAACAAAAGGACTTGGTCGAACACAACATGAATTCTTAATGTCCAAGCTAAAGTTGAAAGACATATTTCAACCATTAGCTTGAGGAGGGGTGCTAAAATAATGACAGTTGTACATATTATAATAGTTAGAATATTGTCACGACCCCAAATCCGGTATAGTACATCTTTTCATATATACAGTTATAATGAATAGGAAAAATAACCGCTCATTCTCTCTCTTTCTTTTGTCTTAAACCCTCTGCTTCTCCGCCATTACTGAAGCAACTTTGAGCTTCAATTTCTTCAATAAGTCAATATATCGTTTATATAGTTTTTTTTACTTAGACACACACAATAATTTTTCAGTAAAAGAGTGTAAATTGACACCCTATGAATAGACGTGGCTCCGCCTATGTACAGAGGTGTAAGCTATGCCGTGGAGAAAACAGGGATGATTTCAGAACAATATATATATATATATATATATATATATATATATATATATATATATATATATATATATATATATATATATATATATATATATTGGGTTTAATATTTAATTAATACATAAAATATTTGAAAGAGGGTGAATGGGAAATGGAGGGAAATGAAATTTTGAGTGAAATTTCAAGTTCCCTCTCTTTCGTAAATGGGCATTGTCCCATATTGGAAAATAAAGAGGTTTTTTATGAGTATATAAGCAATTTCTCTTCTTCTAGCTCTTAAAGAGTTGAGAAGAGAGCAAGCCTCGCGCCGTCGCCGTCGTCATCATCGCTCGGCTCGGCTCGGCTTCGGCTTCGGCTTTGACTTTGGTCAAATAATCGATTGATTAAATTTTTGGACTAAATTTATTTGTTAATAGTAAAATACTAATAGAAATGTTATTAAATATATATTTTAATAAAAGAATATTAATATTAAATAAATATTAATATTAAATCCAAATTTCAATTTTTCTATTTTTGTAACAGAAACTTAACTACCCATCATTTTTTTCTCTTTATTTTCCATCTTTATTATTGAGTAAATAGCCATTTATGCAATGACATTTATGCTGTGGTAGTTTTGCAGAAGCAGCCATTCTGAAGAGACTCTTCAGATTTCAGCATAACTTTTTGGCTATAAATACAACTCTATTCTGCTCAAAATTTTATTACGAATTTCTGAGTTTCTCCTCCTTTCTTCGGCATACTTTTAACATCAAACAAAGCAAAAAGTAAGTGTGATCTGCTACCGGAATTTGTGTTCGCTGAAACACTGGGGTTTTAAGTACCACTACACTGGTGTGTAATTTGTTCTATCCTGGGAGGAAATAATCCATAACCTTGGGTACTAGGAGAGGATTAAATTCCTTAAGGAAACACTGTGAATTCAGTGGGCTCGAATTGGTTTCTTCATTTCTGTTTATGCATATTCTTGTTTGTATTTATTTATATTTCCATAATTATTTTACAAATACAGTGTAATAACAAGCTTAAGGAATTTAATATATTTCTGTATTTGTTTTTACTGTTTCTGGAAGAATAAAAGCTTTGTGGTTTTATACTCTATTAAAATCTACATGATTTTAATATTTGTGTCATTCTTTAACAGAAATGACAAATGAAAATGAGAATCAAGCTGTTCAAATGGTGACTGCTAATGCCTCAACAAGCCGAACGACTCCGGTAGCATTGACACCGGCGGAAAAACCCGAAAAATTTTTCGGGATTGATTTCAAGCGCTGTCAACAAAAGATGTTCTTCTATATGACTACTCTAAGTCTCCAGAAGTTCATCAAGGAAGATCTTCCTGTGTTGTCCGACGAAACTCCAAAAACTGAATGCTTTCTCATCGTTGAGGCATGGAAGCATTTAGATTTTTTATGCAAGAATTATATTCTAAGCGGGCTGGATGATACTTTGTATAACGTCTACAGTGGCGTAGAAACGTCAAAGGAACTGTGGACTGCGCTTGAAAAGAAATACAAAACTGAAGATGCCGTGTTGAAGAAGTTTGTTGCTGCAAAGGTTTTGGACTACAAAATGGTAGATAGCAAGTCTGTTATTACCCAAGTCCAGGAATTGCAAATGATTATTCACGATCTACTTGCTGAAGGGATAAATCAAATTAATATTGATGTTGAAAGTAGTAACTTTAGTATTTTTACTAATGAAAATTTCATTGAATGACTTGTTATCAATGAAGCATTCCAAGTAGCAGCAATGATTGAGAAGTTACCTCCTTTGTGGAAGGACTTCAAAAACTACTTGAAACATAAACGTAAGGAGATTTCCCTTAAAGATCTCATTGTTCGGTTGAGAATCGAAGAGGACAATAAAGCTGCGCTGAAAAGAGAGGCCGTGGAAACTCAACAATAATGGGAGCAAATATTGTTGAAGAGAACAAAAAGAGGAAGAAGGCTTCTGGACCAAAATACAACCCAAGCAAGAAGCGGTTCAGTGGAAACTGCTACAACTGTGGAAAACTCGGACATAAATTATTAATAATTTCGAGCTTCTGAGGCCTTGAAAACCTCATTCTATGTTGCCTCGATTTACGTGCACGATCCGAGCATTTAGCCGGAAAGATTTTGTGATAGAAAATATGAATTCTATGAGAAATTTGGATAAAAATGATATTAATATTGATATGGTTGACTTCGGTCAACATTTTTGGTAAACGGATCCGGACTCGAGATTGGATGGTCCCGGGAGGTCCGTAGAAAAATATGGGACTTGGACATGTGTCCGGAGTCGAATTCGAGGCCTAGAGCCCAAGTTATGAATTTTTATGTGAAATTGTTTTTGATGTAATTATTAAAGGAAATAAATTAATTGACCTTGGTATCGGGCTCGTATTTTGGTTCCGACGCCCGGTACAAGTCTTAAATATTATATATGTGATTTACGTAAAGTTTGGTGACATTTGGATGTCGTTTGAGATGTTTTGGACCTTGAGTTCCAAGTTAAGAAGTTTTGAAAATCAAAAGTATGAAAATCATGAGTTTGAGGCTTGATTTGATTAAAACGAAGTGATATTGGCGATGTGATCGCACGAACAAGTCCATAATGTGTTTTTGAGGTTATGTACATGTTTGGTTTGGAGCCCGGGAGGCTCGGGTAAAGATTTGATAGGCCGTTGGATGAAATTCTGAATTTTTGAACTGCTGGTTTTTTCACCCAGCTGTTGGCTTCGCAATTGCGAAGAATTTCTCGCAATAGGGAACAGTGTAAGGCAAGGCTCGCAAATGCGAACCTTCATCGCAAATGCGAAGCCCCCTTTGGCCCAGCCTTGTTCGCAAATGCGAACAATTGTTCGCATTTGCGAAGGTCCCCAGTGCCTGCTTATGTTCGCAAATGCGAACAAAAGTTCGCAAATGCGAACATTCCCCATACTGCCTTGGTTCGCAAATGCGAACCATTGTTCGCAAATGCGAACACTGCCTTATAAGACATGTGTTCGCAAATGCGAACATTAGTTCGCAAATGCGAACATCCCTTTGTCTGCCAGTGTTCGCAAATGCGAACAAATGTTCGCAAATGCGAACTTCCCAACCTTAGCTTATTTTTCAAACTCCAGAAATTGGTCGGGGTTCGCAATTGCGAACCCATGTTCGCAAATGCGAACACAGAGACATGTAAAACACGATTTTCAGTCATTTCTTCAATTTTTACAAAACAAAAACACCCATTTGCGATTCTTCACGGATTTCTTCTTCATCAAAACGATTGTAAGTCACTTTTTACTTAATTCTTTCAATTCCTAACATCATTAATCATGTTTTTCATAAGAAATCAAAGATTTTCATGGTAGAATTCTTGTTTTTGTTAGAAAATAGGGTTTTTCATAAATTGGGGAATTGGACCTCGAATTGAGGTCCGATTTTGAAACAAATCATATACATGAACTCGTGGGGGGATGGGTAACCGGATTTTGGTCCTAACCCCGAATTCCGACCATATGGGCCCGGGGTTGAAATTTACTATTCCGGGCGGAATGTTGTAAAAGTTGTATTTGGTCTTAAGAATTAGTTTGTTGAGTAGAATTGATGATATTAAATCAATTGTGTATAGATACGGTTGGATTGGAGCCAAATTGAAAGAAAAGACATTTCCACGGATTGAATTGTTCATAAGCATTCGAGGTAAGTGTTTGTTCTATCCTAGCTTGAGGGAATAGGATTATGTGTTATGTGTTATGTGATCGAGTGCGGTGTATGGGCTGTGGTGACGAGCATCCATACACCGGCGTCTAGTATGACCGTGAGTCGTTGGAAAATGATTATTTTGAGATATATTACAGATGAATTGTTATTGTTCTCCCTTGTCGGGACTTGTTGTGAAGATAATTATTGATTGCCCTTGATGGGACGGTTTATAAATTGTTGTTTCTTTCTTTGCCCTTAACCGTGATTGTTATTTGGGTGAGGAAGAGTGATAATGCACGAAGGGTGATGCCGTGCCATGTTTATTTATTTATGCACGAAGGTTAATGCCGTGCCATGTTTATTTATTGATTATGCACGAAGGATCATGCCGTGCCTGTTATTGAACCATGTACGAAGGATCATGCCGTACTATGGATGTGAGGATGAGAGTAAAAGCACGAAGGGTGATGCCGTGTACTTTATTTGTTTATTTGGTGAGGATGAGAGTAAAAGCACGAAGGGTGATGCCGTGCAACTGCTTGCTATTTCTTGAATTGATATTACTTGTGTTTACATTATACTTTGTTTTTCCTTGTGAATTTATTAAATGTGGTTAATTGTTGAATTCTTTAAGATATTCCTTATTGTGTTAATACTTGATTATTTCTTGTTATTTTGTGGTACACATATATATATTGAATTGCACAGGTTTATGTGAGTGTCTGGTCCTAGGCTTGTCACTACTTCGCCGGGATAGGCCGGGCACTTACCAGCACATGGGGTCGGTTGTGCTGATGCTACACTTCTGTGCGTTTTTGCACAGGTCCAGGTTACGATCAGGAGCAGCAGCAGCAGCAGTAAATTGATTGCGTGGGAGTTGATCACATTTGAGACCGAGGTAGCTTGCAGACGTCCGCAGGCCCGGCGTCTCTCTCTTTAATTATGTTATTATCTGTAGTCTCTTTGTTCCGAGACAAACGGAATTATGTTATATTTCCTTCAGACTTTTATGTGTAGTATTCCATAGTAGTTCGTGAGTTGGTGACTCCACGTCTTGGGTAGAGGATTTCAGTATGATTTTCACCTTGTGATTTGTTATTTCCATTTCGATAAAGTATTCCGCATTTATTTAATTAAAATTGTGTTAAAAACAGGATAGTATGAATACAGTGGCTTGCCTAGCTACCACGAGTAGGCGCCATCACGATCCCGATATTGGGGAAAAATCCGGGTCGTGACACTACGTATCCGAGCTCTAGGTTACATAGGTCTCACCACTCACGAACAAGCTTAGTAGAGTTTGAGAGGTAGGTACGGAGACGTCTGTACTTGTCCTCCAGAGTCTATTGAGTTAGGAAAGAGTCTCTCATTTGTTCTTTCTTGTCGTGCGACTTGTTCCTCAATTGCTGATTGAATTTCTATTCTGTCCTTTCGCAGATGGTGAGGACACGCGCTTCTTCGTCCGCTGACCAGCAGCCCGAGCCCCAGGCAGCTCCCGTGAGGGGCAGGGGCCAAGGCCGTATCAGAGGACGAGGTAGGGGTAGAGCTCAGCCCCAGGCAGCTACTCCGGAGGTGGAGCCTCATATTGAGATTGACGAGGAGGTTCCGGTTCCAGCAGCTCCAGTGGGCCCAGCTCAAGTCCCAGGAGAGGCTTTGATTACCCCGGATCTCCGGGATGCTTTGGTCAGAATAGCGGGATTTATGGATAGCATTGCCAGAGCGGGTTTATTATCAGTTGCCCCAGCCACTTCTCAGGCTGGAGGAGGGGCCCAGACTCCTATTGCTCATACTCCGGAGCCAGTAGCTCCTCAGCCTCAGGCACCAGTAATTCAGCCAGCTGTGGCCACTCAGTCAGGTACCACAGCTCATGCCGGTGATGGAGCGGCCATGACTTCTGATTCGTTATGAAGGCTTGATCGGTTCTCCAAGCTATTTACCACTACATTTAGTGGAGCCGCATCAGAGGATCCTCGGGACTTCTTATTCAGTTGCCATGAGATTCTCAAGACTATGGGGATCGTGGAGACAAACGGAGTTGACTTCTGTACCTTCAGACTTGCAGGATCCGCCAAGACTTGGTGGAGAGATTATTGCTTGACTCGACCAGCAGGGTCCCCAGCTTTATCATGGGACCAGTTTGCGGAACTATTTATGGAGAAGTTTCTCCCTGCTACTCGGAGGGATGTACTTCGGAGGCAGTTTGAGCGCCTCCATCAGGGCACTATGACAGTTACACAGTATGAGACGAGATTTATCGACTTGGCTCGTCATGCGGTGGTGATACTTCCCACGGAGCGGGAGAGGGTCCGCAGATTTATAGATGGGCTTAATCAGCCGATTAGACTCCAGATGGCTATGGGCGTGGGGAGTGACATATCATTTCAGGAGGCAGCCAATGCAGCACGCAGAGTTGAGATGGCTCTTGCTAGGGGAGGCGGTTATTCTTCGGATAAGAGGCCTCGTCATTCAGGTAGGTTTGGTGGTTCTTCCTCTGGTGGCAGAGAATCCTTTGATAGAGGCCAGTCCTCCAGGCCTTTTCATTCCGCCCTTCAGGCTTCACAGGGTGGATCAGGTGATCGTGGTTCTCGGGGGCATTATTCAGACCAGTCTCCTATTAATGCTCAGCCTCTTCAGAGTGTTCGTGGAGGCCATTCAGGTCGTCAGGGCCAGCAGCCCTATCAGTCTAAGAGTTGCTACGGTTGTGGTGACCCAGGTCATTTTATCAGGAATTGCCCTCTAGCGGCGGGCAACTCTCAGCAGCGAGGTCCTCGTCCTATGATTCGGGCCCCGGTGACCCTCGGCCGCCCGGCCGGCCGGAGGCGGGGATAGAGATTATAGAGGTGGAGGTCGAGATCGTAGAGGTGGAGACCGTCCAGACGAGAGGTAGAGGTCGGCCGGTTGATGGTCGTCCTAGAGACGCGGCTCGGAGGGGAGGTGCGGATCCCCGATTCTATGCTTTACCGGCCGGGCCGGAGGCAGAGGCATCGGATGCTCGTGATTACGGGTACTATTCTTGTGTGTGGCGAGAGGTGCTTCGGTATTATTTGACCCTGGATCTACATATTCCTATGTGTCTTCCTACTTCGCACCGTATTTGGCTGTGCCTAGCTATGCTCTGGATATTCCAGGTTTATGTGGCTACACCGGTGGGTGACTCCATTGTAGTCGATCGGGTGCATCGTTCGTGCGTAGTTATATTTGGGGGTCTTGAGACCCGTGTTGATCTGTTGCTTCTTGGATATGGTAGATTTTGATGTCATATTGGGGATGGACTGGTTGTCCCCATACCATGCTATTCTTGATTGTCATGCTAAGACGGTCACCTTAGCCTTGCCAGAATCACCCCGATTAGAGTGGAAGGGTACCTCAAGCCACTCCGTTCGCACTGTTATTTCTTATGTTAAGGCTCGACGTATGGTCGAGAAGGGGTGTCTAGCTTATTTGGCTTATGTTCGTGATTCCGGCGCAGAAGTTCCTTCCATTGAGTCGGTCCCTATTGCACGGGAGTTTCTGGAGGTTTTTCCTTCAGACCTGCCGGGCATGCCACCCGACAGGGATATTGATTTCTGTATTGATCTGGCACCGGGTACTCGGCCCATCTCTATTCCACCCTATCGTATGGCCCCGCCGGAACTAAAAGAGTTGAAAGATCAGTTGCAGGGACCTTCTTGAGAAGGGCTTTATCAGGCCCAGTGTTTCCCCCTGGGGAACACCTGTATTATTTGTAAAGAAGAAGGATGGCTCGATGCGGATGTGTATTGATTACCGGCAGTTAAACAAGGTGACTATCAAAAATAAATATCCACTGCCGAGGATTGATGATTTGTTTGACCGGCTCCAGGGAGCGAGGGTATTCTCTAAGATAGACTTGAGGTCAGGGCTACCATCAGCTGAAGATCAGGGCGGCTGACATTCCTAAGACGGCCTTTCGCTCTAGATATGGGCATTATGAGTTCTTGGTCATGTCCTTCGGGTTGACCAATGCCCCAGCAGCATTCATGGAGTTGATGAATCGGGTATTCAGGCCTTACTTAGATCTGTTCGTGATAGTCTTCATAGATGACATCCTGGTGTACTCCCGCGGCCAGGAAGAGCACGAGCAGCACCTCAGAGTGGTTCTTCAGACTCTGAAAGATAACCAGCTATATGCCAAATTTTCTAAATGTGAGTTCTGGCTGAGTTTGGTAGCATTTCTGGGTCACATTGTATCGGTGGAAGGTATTCAGGTAGACCCAAAGAAGATTGAGGCAGTCCAGAATTGGCCTCGACCAGCTTCAGTGACTGAGATCCGGAGTTTCTTGGGATTAGCAGGTTACTACCGTCGTTTTGTAGAGGGGTTTTCTTCTATTGCGGCCCCGATGACCAGGTTGACCCAGAAGGGTGTCCAGTTTCAGTGGTCAGAGGAGTGTGAGGCGAGCTTTCAGAAGCTCAAGACAGCCTTGACCACCGCACCGGTGTTGGTACTACCTACGGGTGCAGGGCCTTATACAGTTTATTGTGACGCATCTCGTACAGGGCTTGGAGCGGTATTGATGCAGGATGGTAAGGTTATCATGATCTTGAGTTAGCAGCAGTAGTTCATGCCTTAAAGATCTGCATCACTTGACTGTTTTCGTTTGTTTGATCAAGCGGAGGCATTATCTATATGGTGTGACATGTGAGGTGTACACTGATCACAAAAGCCTACAGTACTTGTTCAAGCAAAAGGAATTGAATCTACGACAGCGGAGATGGTTAGAGTTGCTAAAAGACTATGATGTTACTATATTATATCACCCAGGTAAGGCCAATGTGGTGGCCGATGCATTGAGTAGAAAGTATGCCAGCATGGGTAGTCTTGCATATATTCGGGTCAATCAGAGACCATTAGCTCTAGATGTCCAGGGCCTTAGCCAACCGGTTCGTGAGATTAGACATTTCTGAGCCTAGCAGAGTGTTAGCCTACACGGTCGCTCGTTCTTCTTTATTAGAGCGTATCCGTGAGAGGCAATTTGATGATCCTCATTTGCGTGAGTTGAGAGATACAGTACAGCGGGGAGGTGCCACACAGGTAAATCTAGATGATGATGGGGTATTGAAATTGCAGGGTCGAGTTTGTGTGCCCAATGTCGAAGGAATTCGAGAGTTGATCTTAGCGAGGGCCCACAGTTCGCGGTATTCTATTCACCCAGGCGCCGCGAAGATGTACCAGGACTTACGGCAGCACTATTGGTGGCGCAGAATGAAGAAAGATATCGTTGCGTATGTCGCTCGGTGTCTAAATTGTCAGCAGGTGAAATATGAGCACCGGAGACCTGGTGGTGTGTTCCAGAGGATTGAAATTCCCGAGTGGAAATGGGAGCGGATCACTATGGACTTTGTTACTGGACTTCCTTTGACTCGGAGGAAATTTGATGCTATTTGGGTCATTGTTGATAGGCTGACCAAATCAGCACACTTTATTCCAATATCTGTCTCCTACTCGTCGGAGAGGTTAGCGGAGGTTTACATTAGGGAGATTGTTCGTCTCCATGGGGTGCCGGTATCTATTATCTCTGATCGGGGAACGCAGTTTACCTCGCGGTTCTGGAGAGCGGTCCAGCGGGAGTTAGGCACCCAGGTTCAGTTGAGTACAGCATTTCATCCTCAGACGGATGGCCAGTCCGAGAGGACTATTCAGATTCTTGAGGACATGCTTCGAGCCTGTGTTATTGATTTCGGAGGCTCGTGGGATCGGTTTCTACCATTAGCAGAGTTCGCCTACAATAACAGTTACCAATCTAGCATCCGGATGGCTCCGTATGAGGCGTTGTATGGTAGGCGATGTCGATCACCAGTTGGATGGTTTGAACCGGGAGAGGCTCGGTTGTTGGGTACAGACTTAGTTCAGGAGGCCTTGGATAAGGTCAAGACTATTCAGGAGAGATTGCGTTCAGCTCAGTCCAAGCAGAAGACTTATGCGGATCGTAAGGTTCGAAATGTAGATTTCATGGTTGGTGAACGAGTATTGCTCCGAGTGTCGCCTATGAAGGGCGTGATGAGGTTTGGGAAGAAGGGCAAGCTCAGCCCTAGGTATATTGGTCCATTTGAGATTCTAGACAGAGTGGGAGGGGTGGCTTACAGATTAGCTTTGCCGCCTAGCTTATCGGCCGTGCATCCAGTTTTTCACGTATCTATGCTTCGGAGATACCACGGCGATCCCACACATGTGTTAGACTTCAGTACTGTCCAATTGGACAATGATCTATCTTACGAGGAGGAGCCGATGGCTATTCTAGACCGGCGGGTTCGACAGTTGAGGTCGAAGAGTTATCCTTCTGTGCGTGTTCAGTGGAGAGGTCAGCCTCCTGAGGCATCGACCCGGGAGTCCGAGTCCGATATGCGGAGCCGCTACCCTCATTTGTTCCCCAACTCAGGTACTTCCTTCTCTCGTCCGTTCGAGGACGAATGGTTGTTCTAGAGGTGGAGGATGTGACGACCCAAAAGGTCATCACCTGCTTTCCTCATTTGTTCCGCACTTCCGAGGCCTTGAAAACCTCATTCTATGTTGCCTCGATTTACGTGCACGATCCGAGCATGTAGCCAGAAAGATTTTGGGATAGAAAATATGAATTCTATGAGAAATATGGATAAAAATGATATTAATATTGATATGGTTGACTTCGGTCAACATTTTTGGTAAACGGATCCGGACCCGAGATTGGATGGTCCCGGGAGGTCCGTAGAAAAATATGGGACTTGGACATGCGTCCGGAGTCGAATTCTGAGGCCTAGAGCCCAAATTATGAATTTTTATGTGAAATTGTTTTTGATGTAATTATTAAAGGAAATAAATTAATTGACCTTGGTATCGGGCTCGTATTTTGGTTCCGACGCCCGGTACAAGTCTTAAATATTATATATGTGATTTCTATAAAGTTTGGTGACATTTGGATGTCGTTTGAGATGTTTTGGACCTTGAGTTCCAAGTTAAGAAGTTTTGAAAATCAAAAGTATGAAAATCATGAGTTTGAGGCTTGATTTGATTAAAACGAAGTGATATTTGCGATGTGATCGCACGAACAAGTCCATAATGTGTTTTTGAGGTTATGTACATGTTTGGTTTGGAGCCCGGGAGGCTCGGGTAAAGATTTGATAGGCCGTTGGATGAAATTTTGAATTTTTGAACTGCTGGTTTTTCACCCAGCTGTTGGCTTCGCAATTGCGAAGGGGACAGTGTAAGGCAAGGGGACAGTGTAAGGCAAGGCTCGCAAATGCGAACTTATGTTCGCAAATGCGAACAAAAGTTCGCAAATGCGAACAATTGTTCGCATTTGCGAAGGTCCCCAGTGCCCGCTTATGTTCGCAAATGCGAACAAAAGTTCGCAAATGCGAACATTCCCCATACTGCCTTGGTTCGCAAATGCGAACCATTGTTCGCAAATGCGAACACTGCCTTATACAGCATGTGTTCGCAAATGCGAACATTAGTTCGCAAATGCGAACATCCCTTTGTCTGCCAGTGTTCGCAAATGCGAACAAATGTTCGCAAATGCGAACTTCCCAGCCTTAGCTTATTTTTTCAAACTCCAGAAATTGGTCGGGGTTCGCAATTGCGAACCCATGTTCGCAAATGCGAACACAGAGACCTGTAAAACACGATTTTCAGTCATTTCTTCAATTTTTACAAAACAAAAACACCCATTTGCGATTCTTCACGGATTTCTTCTTCATCAAAACGATTGTAAGTCACTTTTTACTTAATTCTTTCAATTCCTAACATCATTAATCATGTTTTTCATAAGAAATCAAAGATTTTCATGGTAGAATTCTTGTTTTTTGTTAGAAAATAGGTTTTTCATAAATTGGGGAATTGGACCTCGAATTGAGGTCCGATTTTGAAACAAATCATATACATGAACTCGTGGGGGGATGGGTAACCGGATTTTGGTCCTAACCCCGAATTCCGACCATGTGGGCCCGGGGTTGAAATTTACTATTCCGGGCAGAATGTTGTAAAAGTTGTATTTGGTCTTAAGAATTAGTTTGTTGAGTAGAATTGATGATATTAAATCAATTGTGTATAGATACGGTTGGATTGGAGCCAAATTGAAAGAAAAGACATTTCCACGGATTGAATTGTTCATAAGCATTCGAGGTAAGTGTTTGTTCTATCCTAGCTTGAGGGAATAGGATTATGTGTTATGTGTTATGTGATTGAGTGCGGTGTATGGGCTGTGGTGATGAGCATCCATACACTGGCGTCTAGTATGACCGTGAGTCGTTGGAAAATGATTATTTTGAGATATATTACGGATGAATTGTTATTGTTCTCCCTTGTTGGGACTTGTTGTGAAGATAATTATTGATTGCCCTTGATGGGGCGGTTTATGAATTACTGTTTCTTTCTTTGCCCTTAACTGTGATTGTTATTTGGGTGAGGAAGAGTGATAATGCACGAAGGGTGATGCCGTGCCATGTTTATTTATTTATGCACGAAGGTTAATGCCGTGCCATATTTATTTATTGATTATGCACGAAGGATCATGCCGTGCCCTGTTATTGAACCATGTACGAAGGATCATGCCGTACTATGGATGTGAGGATGAGAGTAAAAGCACGAAGGGTGATGCCGTGTACTTTATTTATTTATTTGGTGAGGATGAGAGTAAAAGCACGAAGGGTGATGCCGTGCAACCGCTTGCTATTTCTTGAATTGATATTACTTGTGTTTACATTATACTTTGTTTTTCCTTGTGAATTTATTAACTATGGTTAATTGTTGAATTCCTTAAGATATTCCTTATTGTGTTTATACTTGATTATTTCTTGTTATTTTGTGGTACACATATACATATTGAATTGCACAGGGTTTATGTGAGTGTCCGGTCCTAGGCTTGTCACTACTTCGCCGGGATAGGCCAGGCACTTACCAAGCACATGGGGTCGGTTGTGCTGATGCTACACTTCTGTGCGTTTTTGCACGGGTCCAGGTTACGATCCAAGAGCAACAGCAGCAGTAAATTGATTGCATGGGAGTTGATCACATTTGAGACCGAGGTAGCTTGCGGACGTCCGCAAGCCCGGCGTCTCTCTCTTTACTTATGTTATTAGCTGTAGTCTCTTTGTTTCGAGACAAACGGAATTATGTTATATTTCCTTCAGACTTTTATGTGTAGTATTCCATAGTAGTTCGTGAGTTGGTGACTCCACGTCTTGGGTAGAGGATTTCGGTATGATTTTCACTTTGTAATCAGTTATTTCTATTTGATAAAGTATTCCGCATTTATTTAATTAAAAATTGTGTTAAAAACAGGATAGTATGAATACAGTGGCTTGCCTAGCTACCACGAGTAGGCGCCATCACGATCCCCAAGCGAGAAGCGGTTCAGTGGAAACTACTACAACTGTGGTAAACCCATACACAAATCTACGGAGTGTCGTGCTTCGAAGAAAGACAAGTAGTCCTAGACGGACCCAACCCCTGTGTTGAGTCCCCTAAGTCAGTCATGATGCAAATAATCGTCCTAGACCTATGTTCAATATCTTATGGTTTCATATGGTGCTAGACCGTGTACCCGAGCGGACTGCTCGAATCGAGGAGGGGGCTACGTACCGGTGACCCACGGAGTCAATCGGCTTTGTAACTTATCCGACCTCTGTTTCTTAATTTAGGGGTGACTTAACAGAAAGGGGAGTCTCAACCAGTAAGCACATCCTCGGAGGTGAAGAAGAGAAGGGTTTTCGATACAATTTTTATACAAACCATATAATATCAAAGCGGTAAAACATATAGCATGTTGTTCAAAGCATATAACAAAGTCAAATAACATCGAGGATGGTGATTCTAAGGAGCTCGAGTTCTTAAACCCTGAAACCGATGTTCTGGGTTGTTTTGTCCGCAGTAGAGTCGCCAGAGTTGTCACACCTCCCTTTTTTACTACCCTGCTTTTTTTTTTGTATCGATCTATTTGAAAAGATATGTAGGGTATACCACAGTGTTCAAATACCCAAGAAGGATATAATAACAAGGAGGAAGGAGTTTCTCCACATAAAGGACAATCGGTTCGGGATTTTTATTTAATTTTCAAAGTCGCCACCTGGGAAGATAATGGTGTCCCAAGTCACCGGTTAATCTCGAATCCGAGGAAATTGATGACTCTGTTATTACGGTCTTCGAAACAGAAACCTGGATAAGGAACTCTATTAACCCGGGAGAAGGTGTTAGGCATTCTCGAATTCCGTGGTTTTAGCACGGTTGCTAAATCGTCGTTCTCAAACTTATTTGACTTGTTATAAACATTTAGCAATACGTACGTGTTTTCAACTTTAATATTTTAAGAATTACGATGTTGCGAGAACGTATTTCGAGTCACACCACAACCAGTACGCCTATGACTTTTAATACATTTTGGCTTCGCCGGGATTTGGGATTTGAGTTGCACCAAGTGCACACTCGTATTTAAGGAAAGTATATTAAGTCGTGCCTAAATAACGTCTAATGGATTTTAAGTCTTTTGGGAGAAGCTATGGAATTGGTTATTAGCTTTCCCGAATCTATTCGTATATCTTACTTCATTACTAAAGGGGGCCCCACTGTTTGATATCATGTGAGGCTCATCCCTGTTAAATTTATAGTCCAACCTATTGTATCACTATGTTTTTCTATTCTTGTTTTTCCCTTAGTCATTTACAATCAACTATGATTTCAGAATCGAATGCAGGCCATTGCTATATTGATATTATTGGGCCTGGGCTTCCAAATCCACACTTAATAAATTACCAAACCTGTCCGGGACTTAGTGACCCAGACTAGCTTTGGACCTTTCTTCAGTAGCCCACTTAACTTTCAAATATAGTCCAGGCCCGCGTCGTGTATTAGGCCCAAACCAAATTGAAGTAACAGTAATGAAAGTAAAAACGAAGAACTCATAACAGAACAAACATATATAACTAAGAGTGAAATTAAATTGCACTTTATTTATCAAAGGAGAAAATCACTATACAAAATTATCAATGTTAACTCTAGATCACAACTATCTGATGTATATGAGAATCGAATTGGTCGACTAATTTTTTTTTTACATTGTTTTCTGATAACGGATTTACACTAACATTTTAGTTACCTATTAGCTAAGAGATTGAGAAGTGACTTAACTATATATGAAGCATGATTAAACTAAACAATTCAACTATTTACAAACATCATTCTGATTATCTAAGGCTAAATGAATTATTCACCGGTACTCAGTTATATTACTAGTTTTACTATTAATTAAGCTTATTTGATATCACAAAACCAATCTTAATCGAGTTATTACTTCATCTAACTGTTTTCTCTCTTAAACTTGTCCATATCCACGTGCCGATCTACAAATCCGATTAACTATTTGAAAATGAATGATATTACTACTGTGAGCATTATTGTTATCGATTTACATTAGGGTTATTTAACCTTGTTTTATGAGTTTACCTATTTAACTAAGCGATTCGACTACTATGATTGTTATACTACTACTAGATACTATCTATTACATTGTTTCCTTCCAGATTTTCGCTTATACATGCAGTACTACACTAACAAATTACAAATCTAAGGTGATACTAGACAACTAGTTAGAAAAAAAAAACAAAAAAACAAAAGCAAAGTGTTGAAGACAGTCATAGATTTGAACTTGAACTTCATTTCACCAAAACTTCAATGTTACATAGTTGCGAACAGAGCATGCACCTGATTCAACAAGATAGACCGATGAGTTCTAAGGGGAAATAGAAATGGGCACAGCACAGAGTCGACAGGCAAGTGCAACAGGGTAGAATTGAGTTCCAAATAAGCAAAATAACACAGCAATCAGCAATAGAAGACCTAGCAGAAAACGAGCTGAAATTCCAAAAACAACCTCCAACAGTAATTTCCACTCGAAATTAGAGAAAAATTATTTGCTATTTTAATGTATTTCACTCTGAATTTTTTTCTTATGTCCAAAAACCAACCCTTAATCAGCCTTCGAAGAGGGTATTTATAGATGAAGAGAGGTAAAAATTTTTGGGGGGAAAGAATAGGGAATAATCCCATTTCCCTCCCCTTTTAATTTACCAAATCTACACTTTGCACCCCAAATCAGTTACAAGATCCCTTCCAGCATGTGCTGGAAGGTTCTTTTTTATTCTATTTTGGGTCTTTTACTAAGGTACCCCTACTTGTTATCGTTTTTTACTGATTTACCTTTTCTATGAGACCATTATGCCCTTTAATCTCTGCAAAATTGCAGAAATCAGGAGCACAAATATCTCTTATATCCCTATGTGCTCTATTTAATCTACCAATTTGCCATTTCAAGTTCCTTATATGCCCCTAAGGGTATAGCTGAATTACCCGACCTACCTAAGTCAATTTTTCAGGGTTTTAACTCTTATTTAACTAATGGCCAGTCTTTGTATTAGTATTTAAGGACTGGCCACATTTGACTTAAGAACTTGTTTCAATTTTAACCACTTTGTTTCATTTTCTGTTAATTAAGCTAAATTGCAGGACTAGCCTGCTTTATTGTCTTATTAAACTATTTAAAACTTGGCCAATCCCAAAGTTGGACTGGTCTTTGCCATTTCAAAGCTCATTGCTGAACACAGGCATGGCTAAGACCTTTGCAGGTCTAGCCACCTGTGATCATGGCTCAATCAGGGCCTTGGTAAGTCTGAATTTTTAGACTTAGACCAATTATTACACAACTAGCCTATTTAAGTGTTGGCCAATGTGTGAAGGTCCTAACAGAGTAGGTCAATTGCAAAGTTGACCACTCTTAGTCACTTATTAAACTTATAGCCTATTTTTTGTGATTTTCAATTTTAACCTTATTTTAAGACAATCACTACATGTTTTCAAAATTAACCACTTATGATTCTTAATACTATTGCAGCTATAACCAATCCACTTAGGCATGACAGGCATTAACAGTGTTCATACTAACACAAAGCTATTACAAACATAGCCATTTTCAACAAACAATTCCACACATAGCTAGGGAAATCAAATTTGTTCATCAATTAATCGAAACACAGAGAGAAGGTTGAGTATTGTTGAATCTCAATCAATTAAACTTACAAACATAATTTTAATAACAAAGTGTCAATTATCATTAAACATGCTTAGTTAAAAACTTCTTTATGCTAAGTGAATCACTGAAAAATCCCCAAATCATACTTAAGGTTCATTGACATAAACACATAAGTACAAAGCCCATAAAGCAGTAAAGGAAGAAGACATGATCTACCTAGATCAAAGAACAACCAAACTAACAGAAGATAGTTCTAACAAAGTAGACAAAAGATGATAAGAATCAGAACAACTAAACTGGATTTTTCAAAGATCAACCCTAGTCTAAAACATGCAAGAAATAGATAAGGTGAAAAAGAATAGATTCCTTACATAGAAAAATCATGGAGAACAAACAGAAAAATCCCTAATCTAAAACATGCAGTCTGATAACACAAGAAATAATATTCGAAGATAAACAAAAGTAAAGAAGAACAAATCTTTAAACAGGAAAAACAATGGAGAGCAAACTGAGAAAATCCCTAATCTAAAACATGCAGTATAATAACATAAGAAACAATCATTTGAAGTTAAACAAAAAGTAAAGAGGAACAGATCTTTAAACAGGAAAACAGACAAACAAGAACTTTTCAAAGACTAAAACCCTAGTTTTATTCGACTATCTTTATCAGGAAAAGCATGTTAAACACACAGAATAACAAAACAAAAAAAAAGAGAAATAATGAAGAAAGCAAGCAAAGGGGATGGGAAACATATCTTGAAGGCTTGTCCCCGGAGCTTCCTATTTCCCTTCTCTCTTTCCTTCTATTTCTTTTCAGTCTTTCTATTCTTTTTCTTTATTTCCTTTTTTCTGATTTTTTATTAGACTTCAAGATGAAGTCTTTGAGGTTTCTGGTTAGAGGGGGGTATTCAGAAAGGGGAAAGGTGGGATTTTTGGGTGGAGGTTTATTTAAAGTCGCCGGAGTTAGGTTTCCGGCGACCTATTCTCGAAGATTCGAGACGGAGAAGGGAGATTCAAGGGAAACAGATTAGGTAAGGAGGTAGATTGGGAGGTGAGGGTTCTATGGTGTTAGCTTGGGGTGGGTTCTCGTTATTTGGGTCACCGGAGATGAACTTCAATGACCGGAGTTTCAAGAAAAAGGGGGGTTTCAGGGGTTCTTTAGGTTTTGGGGGCTGTTTGTGGTGAGGAAGAAGATGAGAGAAGAAGATGAAGAAAGGGGTGGCCGGAGACCACCATGGGAGGCGGCAGTCTCCATGGCCGTCTGGAGTTGCAGAAGTCGCTCTTTGGTATTCGGAAGTGGAAAGCGAACTGCTGGCTGTGGCCGAAAAGAAGAGAATGAAGAAGAACGGAGAGAATAGGGCGGCTAAGGTTTGAGGGTGTTGCAAATGGCCGGTCTCCAACAAGACATGAGCCTTATATACTCGTGGATGCTGAGGTGATCTTGGCCGTTGGATCATTGATGATCAACGATCAAGGTTTGCCTTAACCAAACGATGTCGTCTTGTTCCAAATAAGACCAACGCCTTTCTCCGTTAGATCAATTGGCCTAGATGGCTGAGATCAAATCTCAAAAATTAATTAACTAATTAATAATCCCTTAATTCTATCAACCGTTGGATTTGAGGAGATGAACGGTTGAGATCAACATTACCCAATGCACTGGACCGGATCCCTTTGGGCTTTGTATTTGGGCCATCGTTTCAGACTTCAATTGGCCCAGTCTTTGTACATGTTTTGTTTTTGGTATTTTAATTATTTTCAGACAATTTCTTTTGTATTTTCATTTTTTTTCTTTTGTATTATTTAAATTACTTAATTTCCTAGCTTCCCTAATTTTTCAACATTTTTTTGGTAATTTTCTACTATTGTTTCTATATTTTCCGCTATTAATGCTATTTTTTGTTGATTTTCTTCTTAAAGCTAATTAATTCAAAAATGCACGTATTTCTCCTATTTTTTTAGTTTTCTAATTTCTAATTATTCAATCACACAAAATGTGTATAATTTCAAACAATACATGCAATTGCACTCAAAAATATTATTTTATTTTTTTAATTTTGGAATTTTATTGCCTAGTGCAAAAATCACGTGCTCACAACGGGAAAAGCATTTAAGGTCAAGAAATTTACCTTTAAAGTGAAATGAACTATGTCATTCATCAAGGTGTAGCAGCTAAGGCTTTGCATCTTACTCTTTTCAATATCTCCAATAAGAGGTCCAAGCAAGGAATCAGCTCCCTCCTGATTTTCTTAAGAGATTTTTGTTGGCTGGGACTTCGAGTGTAAATTTTCTCATAACTACGTCTCTACCGCTGGAGCTTGATTTAACGTGTGAGGCAAATGAAGATGGAGTAGCAGATGGAAGAGTAGTAGAAAAAGTAAACACAACAGGAGTCGGGGGAGTTTAAATATGAACGGAAGGAGTGATTAGGAATCTAATACGGGAATAGAGGTAGGAGCAGTAAAAATTACCGGTGAGGAGTTGTGAGCGACTGGCGGTGGTTGGCGCGAGTCGAGGCAGAGGGAGGCCTAAGAGGTATTGGGGTGAGGTGATTAGGCAAGATATGGCTAGAATGGGGATTTCCGAGGACATGACCCTTGATAGGAAAGTTTGGAGGTCTAGTATTAGGGTTGTAGGGTAGGGCCTTCTAGAATTCTTAGTACTTCTGTTAGGGGATGAGTGGGGTTTGGTAGCGATCTCTATAGTTAATTAATGTATTGTGTTGTGCCTCTTATGGTAGTAACCGATTGGTATTATTGCATGTCATTCTACTTTTGGTTTTATGTTTAGATAATTATTTATTTGATTTATCCCGGATTTACTAACATTGTTTTGTTTTGTTTTATTTGTTGATTTTCTCTCTCTTTTTCTGAGCCGAGGGTCGGCCGGAAACAGCCTCTCTACCCTTTCGGGTAGGGGTAAGGCCCGAACCAAGTTGTCACGACCCAAACTGGAGGACCATGACTAGCACCCGACCATACTTGCCAAGCACCAACGTACCTTTTATCTAACCTTCTTTATTATCTTTTAGGTTGACTAGACCAATATAAATGGTAGACATGGATCATGAACAACCAACAATAAAATATGATTGCATGAACCTACATAACATGGGATGACCAGACAATCAAGAAACATGGTACAAGCTTCCACGCTAAAACGAAAGACTATACAACAAAAACTAGCCGACAAGGCATACCAAACTATACATGAGTCAACACTTGTCTATGAGCCTCTAAAGGAACATAAGTGCTGCAACATAGTCGGAACAGGGCCCCGACATACCCATAATGTCTATAACAAAAATGCATACCAAGACCAAGGCAAGTCCGGAGAAGGGATCTCGCCAATCACCGCTGAACTGGACAACCTACTGTGATGGGGGAGCTACACCTGCCTGTCTATCAGGACCTGCAGCACGACATGCAGCGTCCACAAATAAAAGGACGTCAGTACGAATAAAGTACTCGAGTATGTAAGGCAGAGAACCATAAATATGAACAACAATGTGAGCAGGGATAGAGAATATACAACCTGTAATATCTGAGTACCTCTGAGGGCTACTGACATGAAATACATGATACATATGTATAAATACATAATCTTTTAAAACATACGCCTCTGTGGGCATCATCATTATCATATCGTACCCGGCCGTAATAGGCTCGGTAAAAACATACCCGGC